>PVHX01005825.1:0-107955 GCA_004024805.1 Geosciurus inauris | reverse complement strand
ACCTCAGCCCCATAGAGTATTTCTTGAAAAATGGTACATGTTCCCCTTCAAGCAACCTCCTTGAATATTGTTCCTTGAATTAACTCCCAATGAGCTTGGATTTTGTTTTCTGTATCTCAATTGTAGTTTCTACTTCTGGTTGAATATAGACCTGTATGTCTTTGTAGGCATTTATCCTGAGCGCCTAAATGGAGCCACTTGTGCCAAATCTTAATAACAACAACAAAAGTGGTCAAGAGGTTGTAAAGCAGGGAATCTCATGCATATATATCTGCTAACAAGAACTATCACAAGAAACCCTGCCAAAGCCACAACCTCGCACAAAGGCAACCACAATCTGACACACAAAAAATACTGCAAGGACATCTGCCTAGCAATTGTCTGTTCAGCTCTGGACTGATGATATCCTTGTTATTGATCCTTATAGCTAAGGATGATTGTTTCACAATGACTTATTTAATCCTCCTTATTTTACCTTTAAAAACCTTTGTCTCCCTGAATACATACATGGTTACTATGGCAGGCAGATTCCCATTGTAATGTTCATTCACAATTAATTTTATCATTTTGGAAAATCTGTCATTTGTTACTTAGTTTGACAAGTTTAATGTTGTAAAGAAAGTGTGGCTCTATTACCTATGCTTAGAGAAGAGCCTGGGCAGCAGCCATGGGCTGGGTATAGAGTTTCCTCAGAAACCCTTTGAATCTATGTTAGTCCATAAGCCAGGGAGCTACCAACACTCAGTGTTCCACTCCCTACAGTGCAGTTGCAAGAGTTTCAACTTGGGGGAAAAAAATCTTAAGAATGTATAGCCAGAAACCCACCTCCACTTCCACAAGCAATAGTACTGAAATATTTACACTTGAGTGATGTTACTCTGGTCTATCCTCTCTGGAAAACTGGGAAACTATGGTATAAGAAATATTTGATCTTTGTCCCTGGTTCCTGGCACAAATCTGCTACAGATCTTGAAATTTCCTGAGTGGTCAGAGTGTTTTCTGTCATTCATAATAAGTCCCATTCAATTATACCTGAGTTTATGCTAACACAGTGACTTAGGGTCCCCTAGGTAATACCAGGATGAGGTTGCTCTAAAAACCAAGTGAGTAGAAGGTTGGAACTTTGAGAGCCACCTGCCTGCCTGGAGATTGAAGTTTATAACAACTCTTTAACAATAAGATTCAGAGAGCTTTTGTGTTGGTGAATGCATCTAGGTGCTGGGAAGGTCATGTATCCTAATGCCAGGAGAACAGAAGCTCCTGTGCTCAAGACCTCTCTGGATGTTGCCTTATGTGTCTTTTCACCTGGCTATTCATTTGCATCTTTTAGAGTAAACCAGTAAATGAAAGTATAGTGTTTTCCTGAGTTCTGTGAGCCACTGTAGTGAATTATCAAACCCAAGGCAGGAGTTGTAGGAACCTTTAAAGTATAGCCAATCATTCAGAAGTGTGACTGGTGACTCGGGACTGACCTCTGAAGTGAGCAACCTTATGGGGCTGAGGTCTTATTCTAAGGGGTCCATAATGTGTAGTGTCAGAATTGAGTTGAATTGTTGGATATCCAGTTGGTACTCAGAGAATCTCAGAGTAATAAATGGCATAAAATGGGACAATTTGTTAGGCACAAGTCGGATAAACATTGGAACACCTACCAAAAATAATAATCTTAAAGTTAGATTAGATGACTGCGAGGCCTTCTTTTAATAATTATCCATCAGGGTCCAGTGGTCTCTTTGGATGATTAATTTGACATAATAAAATAATGCCATCAGTTTATAAAATAATTCTTACTTTCTTTCCCATATAGCAGGAGTCCCAGCACACAGTTCATTCAAAAGTCTTCCAATTTTTTTTTAAAGTGAGTCATAAATAAGTTGGACCTGGAAACAAGTCTGTTTTACTTAATGCTTTTTTTCTACTCCATGAGGAAACCATTCCTGCAGACTCAGTTTTTCTCCTAGTATTTATAGTGCAGTTTGTTCCTGAGGATCAGACTGAAAATCTAGGCTGGACTCATGTGGGTGGCTTGGTTCATAAATAATCCTACCAAATAGAAAATCAGTGAAATCCACAAGTAATTCAATGGGACTCCTAGTGGGTTTCTCTAAGAGGTAGTAAAAAGTATACAAGTTGAACATCTCTAATCTGAAAATTCCCAATCCAAAATGCTCCAAAATCCAAAAATGTTGAGTACTGACATGATGCTACAAGTGGAAAATTTCATACCATGAAACTGTTTCATGCATAAAATTATTAAAAACACTGTACAAAATTACCTTCAGCCTACCTGTATAAAGTGTATATGAAACATGAATGAATTTTGTCTTTAGACTTGGGTCCCATCCCCAAGATAACTCATTATGTGTATACATACATATATCCAAAATCTGAAAGAAATCTGAAACACTTCTGGTCCCAAGTATTTCAGGAGTATTCAACTCACATCAGCTTTGTTGGAATACCATGTCTAGAGGTTGCTATTTTCTCATGGCCTGAGAAATCAAGTGATGCAATTTGTCAAGCAAATAGTTTAGATACACACCCTTGATGAAATACCTGGTATATAATTATTTAGGGAGAATGAAGTTTGCTATTTTTAGACAGGGAATGACCATGATGCTGGGGTCTACTTGATGGTGCTCCTTCCTGCACATTGGTTAAAGGAGAATAAACTTAGAAAGGATTTTAAATGGTTCTGGAGCCACATACTTGGTGTTTCATTCAATTGATATTTTAATTTAATTTTTTTTCAGTACTGGGTATGGAACCCAGGGCCTCATACATGCTAGGCAAATGCTGTACCTCAGAGCTATACCCTTAGCTCCTCAATCAACCTTGATATAATCAAGTGCCCACATAGAAAGTTACCTGGGACCCAAAATGGAGCTATTGGTCTTAGTTTCTGAGGCTTATAAAGATGAACCTTACAGGAATCAGCCAGGATCCAGGCTTCTTTTCACCTGGTCACCTTTGGGAATCATATTTATCTACAGTCACTTCCTAAGACAAAAATAACCCACCAATGGCACAGTATCAGCAGGTCCTGCTGATTTTGTCTCTGGAAATGATAAAATTCAGTAGAACTGGAATTCTTTTGGACAGACTCTTCCATCCCCTGTTCCATGTCCCCCAAATTCAAGATACTATGACTATCTTGGTATGCACCTTGGTGTTAACCTCCCCATCCAGTCTACTTTGCAGACAGTAGCCTGACTTTCTGGTTTTCTTCCTATAAAACTACTTCCATAGTGTCACTTTCCTGCTTAGGTGCTTATCAGTTTGCTGTTGTGCTGACTCCAGATTCCTGACTCTTAGCACCCTCTCTATAACCTGGTTCTACCATACCTTCTCAGATTTATTAACCAGTATCCCCTTCCTCCTCTGATTTAGCGTTAAGTTTTTCCCATTATTCTCCTATGGTTTATGTCACTTAAAAACTTATATTTGTCTATGTTTAGATCTTCTCAATGTTTGTCTTATATATCAAGGGCAAATTAGTTTCGACTTGCGGTATCTTTATTTATTAATTGATTGACTGATTGTCAAGGCCTTGCTCATGCTAGGCAATTGCTCTACCACTGAACTATATCCCCAAACCTAGACTTGTGATATCTTTTAATGTATCAAACTTTTCATCATTTTGTAATGACCTTATTTGCTACTAGTATGTCTTACTCTTTTTTTCTTAAACATCTATGGTGTGATAGTAAAACAGCTGTACCAGCCTTATTTTTGTTTTTATGCCTGGTAGATATATTTCTGTCTGTTTATGTTCAACCTTTCTGTGTCCTTATGAAGCTCTATAAATGGCATATACAGTTGTTTTTCCTTTTTATATTATATTTAACTATCAGTATACTTACTTTTATTTCTACTACCTTATTTTGTACCTTCTAGTTGTCATTTCTTCTGTTAACTTTATTTTTCCTCTCTACTTGCCTTATATGTGGATTTTCTTCTATTTTCTCCCCTCTGAAAGTTCATGTTTATACATTATACTGTATATATTTTCTCTTAGTGAATACTTGAGGTAGTCAATGTATAAATTTATATTAACCTAATAATTTTCCTCTTCCTGAGCAATATAAGGAACTGAAAATATTTTAACTCCACTAATCTGTTTTCTAATTTAATTATTACTGCTCAATATTTAGTTCTAGTTTTTCTTTTACTTTTATTGGGGGGGGGAGGGGGTACTGGAGATTGAATTCAGGGGTACTCAACCACTGAGCCACATCCTCAGCCCTATTTTGTGTTTTATGTAGAGACAGGGTCTCATTGAGTTGCTTAGCGCCTTGCCATTGCTGAGGCTGGCTTTGAACTCGCAATTCTCCTGTCTCAGCCTCCCAAATACTGGGATTACAGGCATGTGCCACCATGCCCGGCTCTAGTTTTTCTTTTAACTTCACTAAATAAACACAATATTTAACATACTCGGAACAAGGTATTTGCTTACCATTCTTTCTAATATTGAAGACCTCTTTCTTCCAAAGTACATTCTTGAGGTTTCTCCTTGAATGAGAGTCCTTGGTTTTAAATTCTCTTATTGTTCATCTGAAAATGTCTTTATTTCATGTTTGTTCTTCACAGTTTTTCTGGGCATAAAAATTTTAGATTGACTTTTCCCCTGTATATTGTAAATATTAATTAGATTTTTGCCTTTCAATTTACCCCTGAGCACTACTTGCTCTTTTTTGTTTATTCTGTCTTTTCTCATTAGATGTTCGTAGGACTTTCTTTACGTTTGCTATTCCTTGGTTCCATTTATGATGTGCCTAGATATGTTTTTCTGTTAATTATCTTAATTGGATTCACTGGTTTCCTGGATACTAGGTTTGAGATTTTTCAGTAATTATGGAAATCATTAGAACTCCTATTATACTTATGGTAGACTTTCTCAATTTATCATCCAGATTTTGTAGCCACTTTATATATTTTCTGTCTTTTGTTTCCTCAAACAAAATTCTGGATAATTTCATCAACTCTCCTTACTAGTTTACTAATTCTCTTTTTATCTGTTTATTGTGCTAGTTAACAACAGATCCACTTAACTTTTAACTTCTAGAAATTCCATTTTTGTAACTTCCTGCTCTTTGTTCATATTTTCATGTTTTTCTCTTATTTTTTTAGAATGTATTAAACTTATCTTCTATTCTGTATCAGGTGACTTTAGTACTTGAAGTATTTGTAGGCTCAGTTATGCCAAATGTTGTTTATGGTGCCTTGTTTGTTGATATGTTTTATAATTTTTGACTGTAAGGTCATGTTCTTAGTACTTTATCTGTGGGAATTCTTTGAGACCTGGGCTGCAGTCGACAACTCCAGAAAAGATATGTGCTTGCTTTTGTTGATTGCCTATGGGAAAATATAGCTTGGAACTAGTTTTAACTAAGTTTTCTATTTGAGTTATTTAGATCACAGGGGTAGTAGGAGTTAAGGTCAAAAACCTATATAAAGACTCATTTCATCCATTTTCAAATTTCGTTGGTATTTCCCTCTGCACAGGGAGCTTGTTTCTAGTCTAATTAGCGTATGTGGCTTACTGGGATCCCACCTTTGGTGAAAGTCCTCTATTTGTTTCTTACCTTGTTCTGTCCTGAGCTGTCACCATAGTAAAAGTCTAGGTCATCAGAGTTTGACAAGTAGCCTCCTAGAGTTCCTGCTTTCTATGCATTTTGGGCTTATAAATTCTACATTCTACAGATTTCTTTCTTTCTTTTTTTCTTTCTTCTTTCTTCTTTCTTTCTTTCTTTCTTTCTCTTTTTCTTTCTTTCTTTCTTTCTTTCTTTGTTCTAATTAGGTATACATGACAGCAGAATGCACTTTGATTCATTGTACACAAATACAGCACCACTTTTCATTTTTCTGGTTATACATGATGTAGAGTTGCACTATATGTGCAGTCATACCTATACCTAGGGTAATGATGTCCATCTCATTCCACCATCATTCCTGCCCCCATGCCCCCTCCCCTCTGCCCAATCCAAAGTTCCTCCATTCTTCCCATGCCCCCCCCCCCTCCATAATGGATCAGCATCCACTTATCAGAGAGAACATTTGGCCTTTGGTTCTTTGGGATTGGCTTACTTTGTTTAGCATGATATTCTCCAACTCCATCCATTTACCTGCAAATGCCATAGTTTTATTCTCTTTTAATGCTGAGTGATATTTCATTATGTATATATACCACAGTTTCTTTATCCATTCATGTATTGAAGGGCATCTAGGTTGGTTCTACAGTTTAGCTATTGTGAATTGAGCTGCTATAACATTGATGTGACTATGTCACTATAGTGTGGAAAAGGCACACTCATACGCTGCTGGTGGGGCTGCAAATTGGTGCAACCAATCTGGAAAGCAGTATGGAGATTCCTTAGAAAACTTGAAATGGAACCACCATTTGACCCAGCTATCCCACTCTTCGGTCTATACCCAAAGGTCTTAAAATTAGCATACTATTGCTTTCTTTTAGCTTATCAAATCACTGAAAATCATTGTTTAAATCATATTTTAAACTGCATTGTAAGGGGTTTTCGGATATCTAGTGGTCATATTTCTGGAAAGGGAAGGGAAGATGTTTATATCTTTTCTGCATTGCTAGATGATAAGCTCCCTGAGGAGGGATTATTTCTTACTAATCTTTGTGTCTTTTTCCCCCCATGAGTGTCATCCAAAGACCCTAGAATTGAAACAATCAGATCCTACGATGGTTAATTTTATCTGTCAACTTTGCTAGGCTCTGATACCAAATTCGTTGGTCAAATATCAGTCTACATGTTGCTGTGAATATATTTTTAAAATGTGATGAATATTTACAATCAGTAGACTTTAAGTAGATTACCTCTCATAAAGTGAGTGGATCTTATCCAACCCAACCCATTGAAGACCTTACAAGCCAAGACTGAGATTTCCTAAAAAGGAAGGAATTCTGCCTCAAGATTGCAACATAAGAACCCTGTATGAGTTTCCAACCAGCTGGCCTGCCTCATGGATTTCAGACTAAAGACCACAGCATCAACTCTTACCTAAATCTAGCCTTCCCAGCAGACCTATAGCTTCCAGATTTAGCACCTCCACAATTATGTGAGTCAATTACTTAAAATAGTTCTCTGTTTAAACAATCCTATTGCTTCCGCTTCTCTAGAGAAACCTGAATGATGTAGATGCTTAACAAATATTTATGAGCATTTCTCAAATATATTTATGAACAAAAGGCATTGAATGAGCCCTTGTTATTTAACTATTTGATTTATCAAAGGTTCTACCCTGAGGCTTATCTCTGTTTAAGGTTGTGCCATTTTTTAGCAAAACAGTATAATTTTGCTTCATTGTATTCCATTTTCCATTGTCCCAGCTTGTAACCACTGAACTTTGGAAGATATTCTAAACTCAGAACCTTTCCTACACCAATGTCCAATTTCGAATGATACAGAAAACATTGGTTCCAGCCTCAGAATTGAGACTGCTGCTCTGAACTGGTATGAATTTTAAGAGCCATCAAGACAGCAAACAGGGCCTCTGGGATTCCACCATCTACTCTCCAAGTTTGCAGCACAAAGTTCTTAGCAAGTTTACACACTCTGCTGTCTAATAAAATATGTGGTTCAGGGTTTACAGCATTTTCACGCCATTTCTCTCCACATTATTTTGCAATGTAGATCCTAGGCATCTTTTATTATCAAGTTGGCAAAAGTCTGGGACTGAGAAAAAAAATCACAAAAATCAAGGGTTACCAAAGAAACAGGAAGCAGTGATGAACAGATTAAAGGGCCATTTGCAGACCTTCTGAAGAACAGGGAGCTTAACAAATTCTACCTCTACTTTTCCAAGTCCATCACTCATGTTTTCATCCCCACACCAGAAAGCCTTTTGCAGCTTTCTAAGCTTAGGGGAGGTTGGGTTGCCAAAGGGCTAGCTCTTGAGTTGCTGTTCCTATGGAAGGTGTTGACTCAACTCAAAGGTGAAAGCAAAACTCTCAGTTGTTTTGCATAGCCTGGTGTTACAAAATTAAGGTAGTTTTAAAAAATCATAGTTAATTTAATGTGGCTGTTTCTTCATGGGAAAGACTTGGAGCCTGGCCAAGGATGAGGGTTATTCTGGCATTTAAAAGTAGAAACTGTTGTAACTTATGGAATGTTGTGGTTGAGGCTGTGTCTTTCCAGAACTCCAGACCTTGGTCTGTGCCATCATCTGGGGCTAGCTAGATGAGCCATGTTTATAAAAATACATCAAAGTCTGCCCTTTAGATTCATGCCTGAGCAGTACCTCAGTTTAAAAAAAGAGAAAGGAATAAAAGGGCCTTCTAGGGTAGAGGGCAGGTTGGTGCTGTGTTCATCTTTTGAGTTCCCGTTAGTACCTTGAGGAGCAGCCATGTCTCCCGAATCTATATGCTACTCCTACATCTTCTGACCTCTCTGCAGATGAGCTCAGCTCAGCAGCAGCACTGTTTCCTTCCCTGCTAACTAATGGGCATTCCACCAAAATCTTCTTCATGGCTATGAGAAAGACTTGGGGCCAGCCATGGAAGGTTTTTCTGCATTTAAAGAATGAAAACATTGCCCTTTTACCGCTGTATAGATATGCACCCCACATCCACAGAGCTGCTCCTATCTCAGCTTAGATCTTGACAGGCAACCTCTGTACTTTAAAAACTTCTCTTCTACTTTTTGAAAGAACTCTTGTTCTTTTAAACATCTATCAGGCCGGAACAGATATTGTAAACCTCATGAAAAAGCAAATATAGAGTTTGCCTTGGAGCCATATGAAGATTGAGTCTTGATTTTATCTTCTGCTGATTTCTCGGGCATAGCTAATGTCATGTTTATGGTCAATAGACAGGAAGGTGGAACTACTCTCGACTGGTCCGTTTCATCTCACAGCGTGCTTACCTTGACCTCGCTTTCATTTCTGTTCACAGAACCTTTATCTACTGGAAAATGAGGTTAAAGCAATCTGGGTTCTCTCCAAAAAAGCAAAACTTGAAATATTTGTGAAAGAGGGAAGTGTATCTACCTTGCTCTTTGCAATCTTCTTTCCATGTTCTCAACTTCTTCCTGCCTCCAACCCTCGTCCCTCTACTCCAACTCAGTGTGGTGCAGGTAAGCTTCTGAGAAAAAAAGCAAATAAACAACAGGAAGCATGGCTGAACTGCATGCATGCACATAGCCTTCACCACCTCGTAGATTTAGGTAAAACATCCTCTTTGTTATTAGACTAAACTTTGGAAAATAAACACATTCACCAGATTTATGATCACCAAATGAAAGTCTGAACATTCCAAAATGTCCAAATTCACTTGATTTTGACCAACATAACCCCAAACAAAATGTTCTTCTGCTCCCCAAATTTCAAGGGGGAAATAAAAGTTTAAGTGGAAAAAAGCATATATGTACAGACATACTTCGACAGCTTTAAAAAAATCCTAAATTTCTTTAGTAGAATCTTGCCTTTTGTGTCTAAGCCCTCAGGGGAAAAATGTGAGCTTGTTCCTTCACTGAAAAAAAAATCACAGTATTTGACAGGCTGAATTCTTTGATCCTCAAAAGTTGCAGTGATTTCTCCAGCGCCTTCTCTACACTCTGTCCCTCCTCAACCCTTAACTGAGGCTTTGTAACCTGATGCTCTATTAAGAGCATTTCCACAAAGGCATTAAGAGATGTCCTTGCTTAATATTAAAGCTGTCCCCCAATTGCCCTCCTCCCAAACACTGTCCCCTCCCCTGGCTCCCACTGTGAGGCTAGGCTGGCAGGAAAAAACGGGTCCAGCTGTTTTGAATTAGGGGCAATGGGAGGCTTCCTTGTAATATATGACTTAATCAGTGTCCCTGAAGTAAACAGTCCAAACTGTGGCTGGCAAAGTCCAGAAATTGGACTTCATAAGCCTCTTTTGGCTTTGGAGCTGAGAAAGAATTTGAATCTCTCATAGGTGTGTTATAGGTTTTTGTTACGGATGAGTAGCTGTCCTTGGGCCTCTATGGGAATGACATATACTCTGAGGTAGTCATATATTGTTAGGGTTTCCAGATAAAATATAGGATGCCCAATTAAGTTTGAATTTCAGATAAGTCACAAATAATCATTTAATGTAAACCTCCCAAATATTGTACGGAAACCATAGTGTCATTAATGCTCCAGAAGCAAAGGAGGTATTGTGTTCTTTAGATTACCTCCTTCCCACCAAGGCAAGGGAGAGTATTATGGTTTGGATATGAGGTGAACCCCAAAAGCTCATGTGTGAAACAATGCAAGAATGTTCAGAAGTGAAATGATTGATTATGAGAGCTACAGCTAATTAGTGGATTAATCCACTTAATGGATTAACTGAGTGGTAACTGTAGGTAGATGGGGTGTGGCTGGAGGAAGTAGGTCACTGGGAGCATGGCTTTGGGGTTATTTTATTCCTGATGCTTCTTGGGTACCATGAACTGAGCAAATTTCCTCCACCATACCCTTCCACTGTGATATTCTGCCTCACCTTGAGCCCAGAGCACTGGAGTCAGCTAACCACAGACTAAACTTCTGAAACCATGAGCTAAAATAAACTTTTCTTCCTCTAAGTTGTTCTTGTTGGATCCTTTGGTCACAGTGACACAAAGCTGACTAATACAGGTGCTAAGCTTTGGTAAGACTCCATCTGAAAACCTGGAGTCATTTCTGTTTCTATTGGTCCATGATTTCTCCTTAACAGTTTCCTGCCACTCTTACCCAGGCGAGAAGCTAGAGTCAGCTTTACAAGTAAACAGAGTAATAGCTGCCCACAGATTCTACCACCCCAGAAGCAGAATGCTTAAAATGTTGTATGGGTCAGTTCCTTCATATCTTAGAGCTTTGTTAACCTACTAGTTGTATTACTTGATGTTACTTAGAGGAATCATTACCCATCATTAGATTTTCTAAAAATAGAAGCATACAAAAATAGTATTCTAGTTACAATTTTCTTTAACTGCAATAATTGAGATAATTATATCATGCTTTTCAACTTTATGACAGAGTCCTTATAAGTCATATTTGTCATTGTTGTTTAAGGACCATGTGGAAAATAGTTGAGAGAAACAAGGTGGAAATATCAAAGCTGCCGTGATATAATATTGAGAAGAGAGTCTGAAGGCTCCGGGAGGTTGTAATGTTAGAATGGATTTACTGTGTAACACCTGAGAACCTGCTACCTGCCTATGTTCCTTGGGCTTGAGTGAACTCTCTCACAAGGGAGTAAGAATTATTGGTGCAGAGGCATCAGTATTTCTTTTAAATATTTTTTTAGTTGTTGATAGATCTTTATTTTATTCATTTATTATTCATATGTGGTGCTGAGGATTCACTCAGTGCCTCACGCATGCTAGGCAAGCGCTCTGCCACTGAGCTTCAGCCCCAGCCCAGCATCAGTATTTTTGAGCTTAGTGCTTAATGGTGGGAGATGTTCCACAGTCCTCAAGAACCCTGGAAAAGCAGATAGTTCTGGGACAGCATTATCCCCTCTATCTTCTGTTTTCTGATGCTAAACAAAATGTCTGAAGGTGGGTAAATTATAATGAATAGAAGTCTTTGAATTCATGATTCTGGAGGCTAGGAAGTCCAAGAGCATGGTGCCAGCATCTGACGTGGGCTTTCTTGCTGCATCGTAATGTGGAGGAGGGGATCACACAGTGAGACACAGCAAGCATGTCAGAGAGAGCCTGCTTTTATAACAAAGCCACTTCCAAGATGAGCCAGTCATCCATTATTTCATAAGTCCATTAATCCCTGAGGGCCTACACTCATGACCCAGTTACTTCCCAAAGGTCTCACTTCTCAGCACTGCTGCATTGAGGATCAAATTTCCCATACATGAATTTTTGGTAAAAACATTCAAACTATAGTGTCCTTTTTCTCCCAAACCAAATTGGAATCTCCCAAAACCATGGAATTCAGGGATTCACAGAACATAAAAGACAAAAGCTCAGCCAGGAAGGGTTAACTCCACACAGAAGGATGTAAGGAAAGGCAAGAGAGGACCTTGTAAGAATGGCATAGGCAATCTCTTGCCTGGAAAATACATAAGGAAAGGGTAGAGAGAGTGGTTATCAACACGGGAGGCAAAAGCAAAATGCACTAAAAATTATCACAGTGATAGAATAGTGAGAAAGGAAAGGATTAAAATTAAAAAGGAGAAAAGTAAGCAGGCATAGACACATAATTTAAAATTTTATTTTTATTTATTCCTGTTACCACTTTTTATTGTATTTTCCTGGCAGATAGCCCACATTGGTAAGTCTGGGAGAAGGGAGCAGAGGTTGGCAGAATAATGTTGCTTTGGGGATTTGAATCTTATTACTTGGTGCTGTTAGTGTTGGGCAGACATTTATAAAAATTACATACGGTAGTGGCAGGTCATTTAAAAAAATGAATTGAACTTCAAATTTAGGACAAAGGTAAGGGTTTGGATTACTTTAAAATAAATGAAGGAAAATAGGACATGGAGAAGGTAGAGTGTGGGTCAGAAGCGATGGGCTTGGAGAGCCAGGGGTTACCACGAGTGGGAACAACCCCTTTGCAGATTGCTGATGGACTGCAGGCACTTAGGTATTGAAGTTGTATTTGGATGCATGCTTCTCTAGGAATCTCCCACTCAATTAACTTTATGGGTCACAGTTTAGACATAATCATTGAATTTGTGTTGAATGTTAGATGCTGTCATTAACTCTGCCTCTTTTTTTTTTTTTTCTCTGCTTCCTCTTTCTTTTCCTCTCTCTCAATCTTTCTCCCTATTTATCCTCATTTGCCTCTTAGGGAAATTTTGCCATGCCTCACTCCTCCCATATCCCCCTACCCCCGGCCATTCTTTTTCTCCTTTGCTTCTCATTTTCTTCATGGGAGGAATGGGGGCATATTGGTGCAACTCCTAGCCCCAGCTGCTGACCACGTTTCTCCTGCATTGATTCTGTAGCTAACATTCTGCTCCTTGGGGGTAGGACTTGCCTTGGAGACCCTCAATGCCCAAGTAGGCAGCAGCTTCTGAGCTTCTTATTCTTTGGCCAGGTGACATTACCCGCTCCCCACCCCCAGTCTCTGATGCTCTATCTTCCATCTTCCTTCTTCCTGCAAGTTCCTTGGATTGTTTTCTTGGATGTTCACCCAATGGGAGGACGAACCTCAGGCACCTATCTTCCCAAGTGACTTTTTGCTAAAAGGTAGCTTGGGAGAATATTTATAATTCAAATGGTCCCCAGAGGTTTCCATATTATCTAAGAGTTCTCTGGGGCCTGGGATGGAGAGGGTTAGGAGGTAGCCGGCAGTACTCCCTCCCCATGCACTGCCTGGTCTTGTCCTTGTCTCCTTGCTGATGGCTGCCTTCTGCAAAACAGACTGTAAAGTGATATTTTCCCCTTTTCTAATCTCAGAAAAGTTGTCAGACGGGTTCTCAGCCTCCCCATGGGGACTGCTCTTTGCTATACAATTTGATGTGTTACTGTGTTTTAATTATAAAAATTGGTGTATCCAGGACCATTGAAAATGATTTTCACAATTAAGTATCCTTGAAATGATTCTTAGTTGCTTGGCATCTTGTTTTCATTCTGCTAGCCTTACTTGATCGGGTACAGTTTCCTTATTTATTCAGTTATGGTATAGTTTAGAGAAGCGTTTTCTCTAGTAACATCCTCCTGTGTGTCTTTTTAACTGTTTTTAAGACAATACATGGCATTTTACTTCAAAACTCTCTCATATATGGACTTGAAAAGATACAGACTAGACTCATATTTCCTGAATTAAAACTCTTGCACAAAAACACTGTTCTTTCTGGTTTATCAAAGAAGCTAATGTGTCTCCTGAGAATTTTGAATTCAGACATGAACAACTTCGTGAACTTTTTTGTGTGTGAATCATTTAGCTTTGGACAGGTTTCCTCATGGGGAGATATGATTACATAAAATATTCTACTTCTACCTGAAATGTATCATGAGATAGTCTTTCAGCAAAGACTGTTAATTCTACAATGGATAAGCAGCGTTTGAGAAAATAAACTCTGCATGGACAAAAAGCTTTCCACTTCTTGCATAAGTTGTCTTCTCAGAAGACCAAGGAGTGCTCATGAACTCATGAAATCTGAACCTCAAAGATTCATCTAACTGATATATTCCTGTTTCCACATTTAATTCCCGGTGGCCAGTTTCACACCCATAACATTTAAGAGACTTGGAAAATCTGGGAAATATTTTCAGCCTGTCAGGACACCTTTTTTTTTTTTTGACATTTTAAAAAGAACCATTGACTCTCATTTTTAAATTTTACACCAACCAGGCCATCTCTTATTAAAAGTCTTATCAGTTCATCTCTGGAGGCTTAAACTATGAAATCCAATTCCCCATAAGCAAAGATGTTTCATAGGCTTTTAGAAATGGAAGAGACCTGGAAGTCAATTAGTCTCACCTATCTAAACAGTTTTGACACAGGAAAGGGTACAGGTAGAAGGAGAGGAAACCTCTTAGTGCAGGCAGAGCTACTACACAGCAAGAAAGATGGTTCCAACCTTGGGATTCCAAACACCTTCTACCATCCAGTCCCGTAAAATGGCAGACATCAAAGGGGCGAGAGTCAAAGGTTTGAATTTGGGTTTGGGTTTAAAATGAAGTGACAGTGTTTCCTGTAGCCCATTTCTTTAGCTTCTAGACACAGTCCTGCCTTTGAGACCTCAGCTGTGATGAGCTTAGCACAGTTTCCACTGCCTGCAGCCTGCAATTTCATCTTTGGCTCCTACCATTTGGCCCAAATTCAGCTTCTCTCCAACTCCTGCCCTCTTCCCGGGCCTCCTGGGAAGGCTCTGTTGCCTGATCTTTATTGCTCTTTTCCCACACTCCATTATGCAGCATGATATCGGCCTCTGAATTTATTTATTAGGACTCAGATCTATAATATACAACCCTCCCTTCCTGTCTGACACAGTATCTATGCAGCAGAGCAAATGAGAGGCGCTGCTTGTCATTAAACAGTCATGGAAAATAAGCACCCAGAAAGGAAGGACTGGAGGCTTGCAAAAGAGCTAACCCTCAGGAGGCCCCTCGGAGCCAAATTGCTTTTTCAAAACTTCACACTCACAGTCCAGCGGCCCAGACAGGCAGCCACAGGCAGCTCCTTGTGGGGGACTGCATTAGCAACTGGCAACCTTATACCCACATGTCTGGCCCTCATTTGGTATGCTTGCTATATTTTTAAAAAATTAGCATTTTGCCTAATAAGCCTCCTCTTTGTCATTGTCCTTATTCAATATATTGAAGCAGGCTATAGACCCAGAGTGCATGCGTATTTTAACAGGTAATACAGCCATGTGTCATAACTCAAAATAATATAAAAAGTATATATTGAGAAATCTCCCTCCCAACCCTGAATAAACTTTTTATTTTAAAATACTTTAAAGATTTACAGAAGCATTGCAAAGACAGTACAGAAAGTTTTCTGTGTACTTCTCAATTTCTCATTGTTATGATCTTACGTTACTATGGTACATTTGTCACAACAATGAAATAAACATGGATTGGTATGTTACTCTTAATGCAACTCTTTTTTTAATTTTTTATTTTTTTACTTGTTCTAATTATACATGACAGCAGAATGCATTTTGATTCATTGTACACAAATGGAGAGCAACTTTTCATTTCTCTGGTTGTATACAATGTAGAGTCACACCATTCGTGCAATCATACCTGTACATAGGGTAATAATGTCTGTCTCATTCCACCATCTTTCCAACCCCCATGCCTACTCCCCACCTTTCCCTCCCCTCTCCCCAATCCAAAGTTCTTCCATTCTTCCCTTGCTCCACCCACCCTCCACCCCCATTATGGATCAGCATCTGCTTATCAGAGACCAAAGACATTCAGCCTTTGGTTTTTTGGGATTGGCTTACTTCATTTAGCATGATATTCTCCAACTCCATCCACTTACCTACAAATGCCATAATTTCATTCTTCTTTAAGGCTGAGTAATATTCCATTGTGTATATATACCGCAGTTTCTTATCTATTCATCTATTGAAGGACATCTAGGTTGGTTCCACAGTTTATTGTGAACTAAGCTGCTATAAACATTGATGTGGCTGCATCACTGTAATATGCTGATTTTCAGTCCTTTGGGTATAGACTGAGGAGTGGGATAGCTGGGTCAAATGGTGGTTCCATTCCAAGTTTTCTAAGGAACCTCCATACTCCAGATTGGTTGCACCAATTTGCAGTCCCACCAGCAATGTATGAGTGTGCCTTTCCCCCCACATCCTCACCAACACTTATTGTTGTTTGTATTCTTGGTAACTGCCATTCTGACTGGTGTGAGATGAAATCTTAGAGCAGTTTTGACTTGCACTTCTCTAATTTCTAGAGATGTTGAACATTTTTTCATATATTTATTGATGGATGTGTATCTTCTTCTGTGAAGTGTCTGCTCAGTTCCTTAGCTGTTAATACCACTCTTTATCCATATTTCACAAATGTGTCCATGGTTGTCCTTTGTCAGTCCAAGGGCCCATCTAGAGTTCTGCATTCATCATCATGTCTTCTTTGGCTTCTCTTGGCTGGGCTACTTTCTCAGACTTGGCTTGTTCCTGATAACCTTGACAGTCCTAAGAAGTTCTGGCTTGGGTATTTGGTAGAATGTCCCTCACTTGGGCTTATCTGTTGCTTTCCTCATGATTAGGCTGGGGTTATGGATTTGGGGTAGGGGAGGTCACAGAAGTATATTGCTATTCTCATTACTTCATATTGGGAGGTCCACCCTGTCAAGGTGACTTACTATCCTGGATGTTAGACTTGATCGCCTGGCCAAGGTACTGTCTGCCAAATGCTTCCACTGTAAAGTTATTCCCTCAACTCTCTTTCATGCTTTTATTCCCTCAACTCTTTTTCAAGTTCCTGGCTACACTCAAGGAGTCTACAGCATTTCTTAATCTGTGCTTGGTAAGCTAGTGCCAAACCTTGGTCTGAGGCTGTTCCTTTCAGTGGCACTTTCTCGGTAGGAGCTCCCCTCCTCACAGGAATCACACATTCTCAGAGGTGGTTCATGCACTTACCAGATGAGTGGGCTTCCATACCTTCATTTTAATCATGTTTTCCTAAGCCCTTTACATCAAAAGCAACCTTGACCACAGTGAACACACACCCTCCCATATGCACCAACGAATCCTCTCTCCACTGCATTTCAATGGCTCTGCAGTGGATTTTGTTTTGAGCTGAGTCCTGAAAAAGAACATGTGGCTCACAGGATGGTCAGTGGCAGAGGGACATCCACGCAGGCTTGTAATTACATGTGTGTCATATAGTGCTACCTCTGGAACTTTCTGCTGGGAAATAAATATCTTCAGATCTGTTTCTGTTTCACAACTGATTCCTGCACTGTGGGTTTGGGAAATTCATTTTGCCTCCTGGAGGCTTAGAACTGCCTCCTGTCAAGTGGAGATGACAACATGAGGCCCTGTTAGACTATCCTGCTAACCATTTTGTAACCCGAATTGGAGGGAATCAAGAAGGGCACATTGTGATGCTGAGGTGGTGTGACATGAAGACACTGGAGCACAGAATTCCTTCTCTGTCCCCTGAGAAGGGTTCCCAAGGCAAGCAACATGGGTGCATTAAAATGTTCATAAATTCTTTGAGTTCCTAGGAGAGCGCTCCACCAGCATACAAGGTGTCCTCTGTTCTGTTACTACAGCAGGAACACAAGAAAGTTCTTCTTCTTCTTTTTTTTCCCAATAAGCTTGTAAAATTAAGCAAGGCAAAACAACCTACTCTGATGAAAATAATATATGTTCTTGGAAGAGACAGATATAATCTCAGGAGTAGAAATGTTTTGAATGACAAGCAAAATACCTGAGTCAACTAATATGGCTCACCGAACTGACCAGCTAAATGAAAATTCATTTCACAGAATCTGGCAGCTCCTTCAAGACACTGCTAAAGATTTAGCCCCATGACAGCACTGTCCTTAACTTCAGGTGAATTATACCAGGTTAAGTCTGCACACCAACTCGTTCTTTCAACCAATAGGCTTTGTTGGTCTTCACTCTGAGTCTGTGCAGTCATTCATTCTAAAGAGCATGAAAAATATTGTTCTAAGTGTCAGGAGAACCTTCATGACTCATTAAAATCTTTTAAATACATTTTTCCAGAACCAAAGTATACATCTTCAAGCCAAAGATTATATTATTCCTTGGCCACACCTTCCGACAAGTCATCTTCTTATACAAACTTCCCTGGCCCCAAAGAGATTAGGGAGGGGAAAGTATTCGTGGGAGGTTGTGGGTCAATCAAATAGAAGGGATGCAACAACTTAATGTGGATTTATGATATTTCAATTGGTTTATACCAGGCTGGGGTGACAGGGATTTGTGTGGGGCAGCTGTGTCATACTCCTTTTGCTTTCCTTACAAAAATATGGAAAGAAACTAGATGTTGTGGATAGACTGAGAAATTATGGCGTTCCCACTGAGCATGGTGTTTGGGTGTCCTTGGCAGAGGCTGATGGTCCTCTGAGTTCTCTTACTCATGAAGGCAAACAGCCAAACAACCAGCCTTTCCTGACAAAGACTTTCTCCGTCTTGTCCTATGTGCTGAGTGAGCCATTGGCTGATGATGTGAGAGTTTCCCCGATCCAAGCGTGCTCTACCCACCCTATCCCAGCACCTCTCATCACCACTGTCCCCTTCCATCAACCTATCATTCTCAGATGCCCTTGGCTGCCACCACTACTAATCTGTTCACAGTGAAAGTTCTAGTCAATTATAAAGTTACTGAGATGGACAATGCCTTCATCCATTGTAGCCATTATTAATCCAGGTACAGATAGAATAAGAGGACCAGTGACTTAAAATATCTTGATTTTTAATTTTTTGTTTTTGGTGGTTGAGAAGAAAATTCTAGAACAAAATAATCTACATTAACTGGCAATGGAGAATATTGGTTTATGGGGTGGTTCCTAAGAGTTAGACTGCTACTCTTACTAGCTCTGTTATCTTCAACAAGTTTCACAGTTGCTTAATCCTTCAGTTTCTTCATTTTTACATTAGAAGCAATAGTAAGAGTCCATACCTTATATGACTGAAATTGTGAGGATTAAATGAGAGCATTTTTATGTTAGTGCATTACAATGCTTGGCATACAGTAAGTGCTCAGCCAAATACTACATGTTAGAGCTAGGCACAGTGGTGCATGCCTGTAATCCCAGTGACTCAGGAGGCTGAGGTAAGAGGATGGCAAGTTTGAGGCCAGCCTTGGCAACTTAGCAAGACCCTGTTTCAAAATAGAAAATAAAAGGGACTGGGATGTAGCTCAGTAGGAGACTCCCCGCCCCCCAACACTTTCGATTTCCCTGGCCAAAAAAAAAAAAATTACATGTTAGAGAAGGACCAGACATTAGTATGAGAGCACTGGAGATCTTGGCAATATGGAGGGGATGGAGAAACATTCCTGGATAAAATATACTTTTTAAAAGAAGGCTCAAAATCATTTTGTTTCTACCCTGTGTGGCATCCACACTTCATTAGCCCTGCTCAGATACCTTCCAGGTACACAATGTGTACATATATGGAAACATACTAATAAGTACCTTATTAGTAGCAGTATAATTTTTATGTACCAATTAAAATTAAAAATGTAAAAGCCCTTCCAGGATTCCATCCACAGCCAGCAAAGATGGCATCTGCTGCAGTTTTTGCAGGGACTCTCCAGTTACCTTGTCCTAGAGGAAGGAGGAAGCCTGCCTTGTCAGCTTCACAGGCCAGGTGTCCCCAAGTTTTTCATTCATTACATAGTAGATAAGAGACGAGGGTCACAGCCACACTGGGATACTGCGGCAGATTGGGTGACAGGTAATTGGGCCATTGAACGCTTGGAGAAAAGAAACGCTTGAGTCCAGTCATTCCTACGGATACAAGGACAGAAGAAAGGTCAAAAGTTGAAGCTTAGAAGACAGAGAGAAAAGCAATCTTTTAAAGTCTAGACAGCATATTAACAGCAAGGGCTTAATGTGTTGCACTCTGTTTATTGGAGCTTTTTGCTGACAGCATGGAACCTGAGCCCCCTTTTCTCCTCCTCTAGCAAGTTCTACTCCGCTGCCACCTCTTCTCATGGTGCCCTTGAGGGATTAGTGACCAGAGGCTGTAGCTGGAGTCTGCGGGCAAGGGCAAAGAAAGAGCAAAGGGAAGAAAGAAAATCTTGAGGGTTTTTGATATTGGGTTGAAGGTGAACCTTCATGTCAGTCCAGTAGGACACAGTTGTTTTATAACCCTCCCGAGATATTTTTTTTCTCTAGTAGCAAATCAGAGAATAGACAGATGAATCGTCAAAACTTTTCTATTTTCCTAAGGAAAGCAGTTTCCAAAGGTTTTTTTCTTTCCTATTTAATCATTTTTTTAAATGTCAAAATGAATTTGATTAGAGTATTGGGCACTGGCTGGTGGGAGTGTAAATTCCTTTCACCTTTCTGGAAAGTAGTTTGTCAGTAAGTAACAAAAAGCCATCAAAACGGGCATATCTTTGACTCAAAAATTCCATTGCTAGGAATTTGTGAGAACAGTAGCATAAATACTTATATAAGAGAACATTCCTCACAGAATAATTATAATAGCCCCCCTGGAAATAATCTGAATACTCTGAAATGGGAGACGCCTTAAACATAATACAATGGGAATGCCAACCAGACAGAGCACCTTCCTCTGAGAAGTAATTAATAGCAGGCGGTTCTTAGGAATCACTGGGAAGGGGGAGGTTGTAAAGTGCTCTTGAACCTGGAGATAGGTGGTAGGAAGGAACGACCTCTCCGGGTAAAAGAGGTAAGGAGCCTTTTAGCTGCCTGAACAAAATTCTGCCTTAGTAAGTGAGTCCAAAACTACAGACTCAGCCTGCTGTTGTTCACCTGAGCACCTGAATGAATGAGCAGATTTCTCATAATTGTGTATCGGGCTCGGGTTACATAAGCCTCTAGCTGTTTGTGTAAATGGCTATTCTGAATAGCCCTGTTCTGAATTGGAAGGAGACTGTTTGATTAGAAAGAGTTTATATAACCGAAATCTGAGACTGAAGGAAGGATTTGGCAGGACTGCTGATTGCATTGGAGAGGGGGTTGGAAAGGAAACTGCTCCAGAGCAGGAGGCTCTTATTTGGAGGCACTGCCTCAGAACAGATTGTCCCCTGCACCCCACCCAACCACATCCACACACACACAGAGATCTAGCCCACCCATAGAACTAGGTTCCACTCTGTTTGGGGAGAAAACAGGGCTGTTTCTCTCCAAGCTGAAGTGAGGTTCACGTACATACGCACAGGAGCCCGTCGGAACGCCACATTAGTAACCCCATACCCCCATCGACATTCCAAACCCCTTCTGGTTTTCAAAGCTCGAAACATTTTCATAAAGGCATTTTGGGATGGGGTTTTATTTTTGCAAGAGTGGGTGTGTTTGTTGTCTTTTTTCTTCTTTGAAAACTATTTCTTTTTTTTTCCCTTCCTTGAATTTTAATGGGCCCGAAAATAAGAGACTGCCAAGATTTTAACATTCAAAGAAAAAAGGTACAAGCTCTTCCTCTCTTCAGAGCCAGCCTAGGGTGCATTTTCCAGGACTTTGTCCCACACCAGCCGAGCTGAGCCCGGGAGGCTGCGTAGGTGCCGGCCAAGGCCTCTTGCTTCAAGTGCATATGCTTCCTGTTTTGTCTTTCGCCTCATCTGGACCCTGGGGTCGACTCAGTTCTCATCTTTGAGACTGTTATTTTAGTTTTTGGTCTCAGTGTCACTTAATCAGGCAAATGCTAATTCCTCAGCAGGGAGAATAAAGTCATAATTCTTCTTAGCTTTACATCAAATCCCCTAAGATCTGCCAAACAAGGAGCCCAGCTCCCTTAGCTCTATTTTTCCATCTGTAAAGGGAAAAACTAGAGTGTGTTTAGTCCTCAAATGCAGTAATACCAGAAAACCAGTGGGGAGGACTTAGATGTGTCTCATTCTCTCAAAAGGTGCAGAGAAAGTATTGGATGATTTCAGTTGCATATGTCGTCATTCATTTGTCCAAGTCCACTATGTTTCAATCTGTATGGGTAACTGAAGTGTGCACTCACAAAGACATTACAGAGATGGATGCAAACTCTGACATCCCTTACCCTGGATACACATCATGGTGTTATGGAATCCTTCTCATGTCTAGTCCCTGCCCCCACCAAAAGGGCTCCCTTCTAATTCAGAACCCAGGTCATCAAGGATTGATCAGCCAGGGGAATAGTGGCCCAGTAACTCTGAAGGTAGAGACAGGAAGAATGCAAGTTTGAGGCCAGCCTTGGCAATTTAGTGAGACCTGGCCTCAAAATAAAATTTAAAAAGGACTGTTCAGTGATAGAATGCCCTAGGATCAATCCCCAGGACCACAAAAAAAAAAAAAAAATTGATTGTTCAAATGGCATACCTGAAGGACTATAGTCCTGATAAAATAGGTGTGAATTAGTAATATGATTGGTCCTAAGGAAGAGTGTTGCTTATTTCTTCTGTTCCAGGATGACTTCTGTCCTCTACTGTAAGAACTATCGTCAGTTTAATTTAGCATTAACTTGTCCTTTCCTAGAGGAAAGAAAACCATGACTTTGATTATATACATCAACAGAGACATATAGCCCAAGTTCGGTAGCTGGAAATGCACTAGCACTCTATATTTGCAAAGAGGGCATTTGTTTTCTGTGGATAAAGAAACAAACAGACTCTGGAGTGGATTGCTTGGGTGAGACTCTCCAACACTGGATAACTGTGAGACTTTGGGAAAATAACAAACTCTCTTTGCCTCAGTTTCTTCAACCATAAAAATGGGTATAGTGGAATCTGTCTCCTAGGGTTATTGCAAGGATTAAAGGATTCAATACACATGAAGTGCATAGAACAGTACGTGGTAACCAATCAACAAATATTAGTATAATTATTAATCCAGATGAGTCTTTATTTTTCTTGTTCCCAATAAATCTGATGAAAGGAAGAGATCTTCATCCCAGAAAGAATATAAATCGGTATAAACAAAAAATCTACTTAAAAGTTTATGGGTTTTTAAGGCTCCTTAAGTCCATTCACATTACTGACTACTTAGTGGAACACTCCAGGCAATGTGGTAAAGTGGTTCAGAGGCTGGACTTTGGAGCCCAGCATTCCTGGATTTATAACCCTGACTCATCCCCTTACTAGCTGTGTGACCATAGGTAATCTCCATGACACCTCTAAGCCACTTCTCTTCATTTATAGTTGGAATTCCTAACGCTACCTATTCTGTGGACTTGGTCTGTTGATAGAAATAGATTCTATAAAATAAACTTTTAGACATGTGGTGCAAAGAAATTGTTGTTACTTGCAAATGAGGATTATCCCATTGTTCCCAGTCAGTTTTCAGCTACTTTCCTCTTACCAAAAGAACCTAGAATTGACAATGTGGTGTCACAGTTCTGGAAAATGTCTCCTAAAATATAAACTAGGGAGAAGAGAAACAACAACAGCAAGGAAAATTAAATAGTGAGGTGACATATTTCCAGATATTTCCGGGAGCTGGATTTTAGTTACATGTCCCAGGCCTCATCAGCCTCAGAGGCAGCAAAATCTCTGGAGTTCTCTCCAACTAACAGTTTTGAATAAGAGCCTGGTTCACCTTAAGAGGACTTTTCTAAACAGTCATAGGAGCTGGCTTTTGGTAGGCAATGCTTATTTATATCATCTGTTTTTTGTTTTTTTTTTAAAGACCATTAGAAAATGCACCAAAATGTTAATAGTTGTTATTCCTGGGAGATAGAGTTATAAGTTACTTTAGTTTTCTTTACGTTTTTCTGCATTTTCTGTAAGTTGTTTTGTAATAAGCATGCATTTTTAAATGACTAATTTAACAATTAGACATTAGTCTATATGCCGAGGACTTGGAGAGACATTGAGAATACAGCACCCATTACCTCCTTATGTTTACATTCTAGAAGGGAATAAGATACTGAATAAGTAGCTACACCAAGAATTAATTCCTTCCAGTGACAACAGGCTATACCAACAAGCTTAGGGGACTAGGAAACCAAGAGGGATTTGACCTAGGCTGGCTCTGGGAAGGCTTTTCTGAAGACATTATCTTAAAGCTGAAATATGAAAGGGGAGGAAGGAGGAAAAAGGAAAATAGTCTGGTGGAGAGAATAGCCCCAGAGACCTGGTGAATTCAAGAAAGTGAAACTAGCCAGAATGGCTACAGCGTGGGGATAGCCATTCAGATAAGGCAAGGGTGGCCTTATAGATTTTGTTAATGGTTTTCACATCTTATTTTAAGAAGAATGGAAAATGGGATATGGTAACACAAATATGCATTCAGGAAATTTAAAAGAAAACAATAAAAATATTTCAAATTTCCACTTACAGCTCAGGAATTCTTAGATTTGGATTCCTGAGGCCAATTCAACAGACTCATCCTTTGTATTAAAATATTGTTTAAAAGGCTTTTTCGCCCCCCTGAAATATTAGCTTTCTCTGCATAGGGAGCCCAGAATACTAAAAACAGCACAACACTGGGAAAGTGTTGTGAGCCGGGCTCTGCTGTTGTCAGTTTGGGGCAATGGAGCATGCTGGAAAGACGGGCACAGATGGTGGAAGGCAGCAAGAGACCCTTTTCTCCCACAGATCCAGGGAGCTGAGTCCTGAGTCCTGAGAGTTCTGTCATGAAACTTCATGTGCCGTGGAGATTCAGAGCAATTGAATTCCCAGACCAGCTGCAGGCAAAACACAGCTGGACAATCTATGGCATCTAGAACCTGACAAATTGGGAGGGTGTTTTTCAGCTCAGGAGTGCAAAGCAAGGTCACTGTCATGCCAATTAACCACGGTTCAAGCCTAGGTGATGGTCCCAGGGGCCCCTGTCCAAAAATGGGGTAGGAGGAATCCCAACATGACACCAGCGTAGACGTTTTCTGCAATGCTGTTGAGTTTACTTTGAATTTTTACTTTAAACTCACTGTGCTCATCTTAGGAAATTACTGAATCACAAGTAATTGGCCACTTGACTGCTTAATAGCAGTTAAGATAGATGTTTCCAGCAAATGCTCCTCACCAGAGTTTCTACGTCAACTGGGCATGTCCTAACCTCCAGGGTGTTTGAATGACAGAGGAAACTGTGAAGTACAGGTCTGCTCCTGGAATAATTCCGAGGTTTAGTGGGCTCTGGAGCCGCTGAAACAGGCATCTGGTAGTCAGCCTTTGCCCGTAATGAGGAGTTATTAAATATTCACATCAGGAATCAGGGGGCTCGTGTTGGTCCTCAACTGGTCTTCCAACCTGCTACCTATTATGCCTCACACTTTATATATCCCTGAATACAACAAGAAGAAACTTGTGAGCCATCTATAAAACCTGCCACTGACATCAGGGTGGGTCTTTGAGGCTTATGGCTATCCTAATAAAACCAAGGAATGTGTAACAGGCTGTAGCCAGCAGACCACCAACTACTTTATTGTTTAAGCACAAAAGAAAAACTCTGGTAAACCTACCGTACCTGACGCACAGCGTGTGGCAGTTTCTTAACCCTTAAAGACTTGGCCATGCACCCAACTTAAAATGACATCTGTATGTTTCTTGTTTCCTTCTATGTGATGAGTCTACTAAGTTACATGCTGACACAAGAGATGACTATTGATGGAGTGGTTATGAATTACAGATTGGAGCTTGCAAGTCCATTCAGAGTTTGTTTGTTTTTTAACATAAATTCAACCCAGATCTACGAGGCCAGCTTTTCCTTAGATAGCATAATCACCAGGCAAAGGAGGGGCATGAGCAAAGGGGCAGTTGGGTAGTCCTAGGATAGGTGGAAAGGTGGTCACCTGTGACCCCACTATGTTCTTTCTTTATTTCTTCCTTTCTTGACCCTTATGTTCAGGGGCTCAATGTCCTATTTCTACCATGATGCAAATGTAGGAAAGGACCCATAGCAACAGGGAAATAGCAGGAGACTCTAAAAGAGTTAACTGAGGAGAGTTAAATAAAGGAAGAAGCTATTTAGTGAAATGTGGGCAAGTAATGAGAACCAGTGAGGGATGGGTGAGAGCCCAGGCACTATCACCAGTATGGGTTGGTTGAGGCATTGGAAGGATTGGAAGGGGCCCCAACACAAAAACAGAAGGGGCTTCAGCAAAGGAATCCAGCAGGGCAGCCTGCAGTCATCAGCATCCTCCGGCAAGAAACAGATCCTGGGAGGGCAGAGGATATGTCTGAGGGGCCAACAGGAAATACCCAGTGGGGACTCTGACATCATATTATTCAGTCTGTTGCTTTGCTTGGAATCATTTGCATCCAAAACCTAATAAATATGAAGGAAAAATTAAAGGTCATGCATGGTTTTTTTGTTTTTTGGTTTTTTTTTTTGGCACCAAGGATTGAACTCAGGAGTACTTAACCACATCCCCAGCCCTATTTTGTGTTTTATGCAAAGACAGTGTCTCACTGAGTTGCTTAGTGCCTCGCTGTTGCTGAGGCTGGCTTTGAACTTGCGATGCTCCTGTCTCAGCCTCCCTAAGTGCTGGGATTATAGGCATGTGCCACAGCACCCGGCTGTCATGCATATATTTTATTTTCAATTCCCAAACTAAAATGTTTTTAAGCATCACTGAGAAGATCTAAAAGGGGAGAAGGAAAGGGGCTTCCTCTGTTTCCAAAATCACACCCAGAAGTTGGTGGTGTCTGGTCTTAGAGATGCTCAGTGGTGTGAGGGAGAACAACCAGGCAAGATGTGACATACACAAGGCACTGGGTTGCCCTTCCCTGATGCTTTGATTTGGCAGATGAATATTCTGTTCTTGCAACATGTTTGCATGCAGAAGGGAATTTTCTCACGAAGTTTGGTTAGTAGTCATAATTCATGAACTTATTTTTTTTTAAATGTTTTGTTTTTTAGTTGTAGATGGACACAATGTCTTTATTTTATTGCTTTGTATGTGGTGCTGAGGATCGAACCCAGGGCCTCACGCATGCGAGGCAAGCGCTCTACCACTGAGCTACAATCCCAGCCCATAATTCATGAACTTTTGACGAAGCCTTCTCAATAAATTTCCTGCCTCTGATCTTCCTCCCTCCGAGTGATGAACTTCCACCTAACCATTAGATGCTTTTACTTTTTAAAAAATACCTGCTTAAAAACCCTGCCACAGCTCCCCATTATCTATTGTGTAGAGTCCAAACTGCAAGAACTTAATCTTAGCTGCCTCTACATCTTCATCTCTTTTCAACTCTCCTCCTTCCCCTTAGGTACCAGCCATGTCAGAACTTTTGCTCATGTCCTTTGAGGCACAGGAGACTTCTGGCCCCATTATTGACCCAACTGAGTCCTTCTGTTATTCTGAGAAGCAGTTCTGAAGTGACGCCTGCAAGCTGCAATGCTGAGCCCCCCATGTCACATTGAAATGCCTCTTCTGTCTCCTTAACTGGCCACTATAAGGGCAGGGACTATGTCCTATTCATTAATAGATTCTCTCCAATATAGTGTCTAGGAAGAGTTGACATTTGAATATTTTTGATGAACTAAATTGAAGCTGACTTACCAGAAAGAAAATATCCTCCTAAATCAAATTCTCCTTGTCTTTACATTTTAAAAAAAAAGGTATAGGAACACAACCTATGTAGCTATTTAATTATTGTTACGAGGTCTCTCTATATGTTTGCACATACCTCAGCCCCTCAACAATTTACTTAAATGAAAAGTCTGCATCCCCAGATTTGAAAGCTGATTGATCAAAGGATGTTTGGTGGATAAGTGAAAAGAATTGAATGTGAAAAATAAGCCATAGAGCATCTGACTTCTAGAGGCATTAAGATACCCTCCAGAACATGAGGTGAAGTTAGACTACTAACTGCAGATGACAGTAGAGATTATTTGGGAGTTCTGGCACTGATAGGCAGACCTCCCTGTCCCTATAGACCTCATTTTTCTATTATTCTAAAATAGATTCCAAATACAGGCCACTTCACCCACTCAGAGGAGACATAGTCATTCAGTGTCATTTCACAATTATGTAGCTACAGGACCAACTTGCATAGTTTGGTGGGGTTCTGTTTCCTAGAAATGGGAGTACTAATGACAGGAGTCAAACATACTTTGACTCTCATGAGCTATATTCATTGACGACATGATTTCTCACCTAAAATCAAAATCCTATCAATGTCTTCCTGATGTTCTCTGCACTCCTGTAATGGTGATTGGATATAGCTAGAGTACCACCTCATCCATCACTGGAGTTTGCCCACCTGGAGTTTCTGGAAACCTTGCATTTTGACTTTCAATGTGTTATCTCAACCATCAAAATAATCCCAAGTTGATTTATCTTTTGGGAAACTATTTGCTGTAAATCAAAAGATAAGCAATCAGAGAAAGGATGATAATGATAGGGAGACCAGAGAGGCATAAACAAAGCTGAGATATTGGCTGGCACCACTCAGCCTGTAGAGGGGCAAATGTTGGCCAGGAACCCTCAGACTTCATTCTGACTTGGCAGTGCCATCACCAGTGGCACCATCTGGAGGGATGGAGATAAGAAAAGCCACCTGGTCAAAAGGGCAAAGACTTACTTCAGAAATTCCAACTCTTTGAAGAAGGAATCTATTATGCTGGGAATCAAACTTACCACCAAATTATCCTGTAAGGCACTACCACATTGCCGTTGCAACACAGTATTTTTATTTCTGGAATATGAAGTTGAAATTCATCTAATTCAATGGTTCAACCTATATGGGCTATAAGCACTTGGAAACCCCAGAATTATAAGCAGTATATTTTATTGCACAGGGTGTGGTCTAATTCTGGATAAACCACTTGTAAAACCATCTATCCCCTCATATGTCCCCAGATGCAGAAGCTTAAAGAGACCACAGCCTCTTCTCTGCTGTTGCTTTCCCCCTGACAGTTATGGCTCAGACACAGTGCCCTGCCCCAGAAATGGATGCTAGATCCAGGCAACAAGGGAAGCAGGCAGCCCACCTCAACACAAGCTCCAAACTTGAGAAGTCATCTGTTCTGTAATTTTGAAAAGAAAGTATTGACAAACTGAAACATGAGAAAAGAGTATGAAGAGCACCATTTGATCCAGCAATTGCAGTAACTTGGTATTTACCCAAGTGAGCTAAAAACTCCTTACACACACGCATACATACACACACACACACAATCACCAAAAATAATCAGCACAAAGGGGTTTAATGCAGCTTTATTCATCATTGCCAGAACTTGAAAGCAACCAAGGTGTCTTTCAGTGGGTGAGTAGATAAACTGGTACTTTCAGACAATGGGATATCATTCAGCAATAAAGAGAAATGAGCTATCAAGCCATGAAAAGACGTGGAGGAAACGTAAATGCATATTACTAAGTGAAGCCAGTCTGAAAAGACCACGTGCTGTATGATTCCAGTTAGATGACATTCTGAAAAGGACAAAACCATGGAGATGGTAAAAGAGCCAGTGGTTGCCAGGGGTTAAGAATGAGAAAGGGATAAACTGGAAGAACATGGGATTTTTAAGACAATGAAACTATTCTGTGTGATACTGTGATGGTGACACATGCTATTACACATTTTTCCAAACCCATAAACTGTACACCACCAAGAGTGAACCCTAATGTCAACTGTGGACTGTGGGTGGTGGTGATGGAGGCTCATGGGTAAACAAATGTGCCACTCTGGTCGGGGCGGAGGAAGAGGCTGTGCCGATGTGGGGCAGGGAGTATGGGAACTCTGTGCTTCAGCTCAGTTTTGCTGTGGACCTAAAACTGCTCTAAAAAATAAAGTCTATCTATTTTTAAAGTGTAACCTATTAGAGGGGAAGCAGAATGAAAGTTAGCATTTTAAGTATTTAGTTGAAATATCGGTGTTCAGTCACTGAGAGAGTCAGCAGTTGAAAAATAATGCTTTATTTTTAATGGGGCTTTGTGTCTTCGGTCATGAAGTCCCATCCTCAAAAGATGGCTTTCCTGTGTATTGCAACTCCGTGCCTACTTTCTCCAGTCTCATATCAGAACCTGGCTGGTGTAGCCTATTTCCTACTTGGTCTTCCCAGTGGTCTCAGAAGAAGGCCATATCTCTCACCAGCACCTTTTCATATGTATCCACAGTCTCAGGACCTGGTCCCCACAGCCCACATGAACTTGCTCTGAGTCCCTGAAGGAGGAAGCTGCCACTTCTGAAGACTAACTTCCTCCTGAAATTGGACAATCACTACAGATGCCCAAAGGCTAGACCACCGATTGTTGCTTTAGCAAAGTTAGTGGTTCACAGAGGCCAGCCTCAACATTGTGATGAAATATCTGATTGGGAACTACCTGGACAAATTGGAAACCCATGCAGCTTGATTTCACCTTCCTCTGCTTGTCCAGCTTGATAACAACACACAGAAAAAGAGACACAGGTCAGGCATAGTGGGGCACAGCTGTAATCCCAGCAACTTGGGAGGCTGAGGCAGGATGATCACTAACTAGTTCAAGGCTTGCCTGGACAATTTAGTTAGACCCTCAGCAACTGAGCAAGACCCTATCTCAAAAGAAAAAAATAAAAATGACTGGGGATGTAATTCAGTGATAAAACACCGCTGAGTTCAATCCCCAGTACTGAAAGAGAGAGAGAGAGAGAGAGAGGGGGGCGGGGGAGAGGGAGAGAAGATGCACAGGTTTAACAGCAAGAGTGGAGCTAAGCTCATCATTTTGCAATAGGAACTGACCAATTCATTCAATCAATTGAGAAGTTTAAAGTACAGACTTGGAACTTACTCTTCACACACAGTCATTATTAAAGTATCCATTTCCCAAACATTGCAACCCCACCTCCAAAACCACAGATTCTTTTCTCCTCAGTCTCTCAGGCCTACGTGTCTTTGCCCATTTTTCTTCACTCTGCAGGCAGCCCCACAGACAAAATCCCCTGGCACAGGATGTAGCCAAGAAAGGGAGCTTTCAAAGAGTATGATGGGCAAGAGTGACCTCTGCTGGAGGAAGGGGAACACACTAGCCCCGCCCTGGGCTAAGACGAAGAGAACATTTTTTAATGTAATGCTTTTGAAGGAGGAGAAAATTGCTTTGTCTGTTTTTTAAATCTCCTTTTTAAAAATCTTTGGGAAGAAAAGCCATAAGACTCATCTTTTCTGGTTTCTAGAAACACACCTTGTTGAGTGCCATTTCTACAGCCCATTGATAATTAAGTGATTTTTGTTGTTGTTAATTAATTACTTTATTTGGTACTAGGAATTGAACCCAGGGACACTTTACCACAGGGCCACATCCTCAGAACTTTTGTTATTTTTTTATTTTTAACACAGTGTCTAATTTTCTGAGGTGCTCACAAAGATGCTGAACCTTGGCAAAGACTGCCTCAAACTTGCAATCCTCCTGCCTCAGCCTCCCCAGTTGCTGGGATGATAGGCATTCCATGTACCCCGCTTAAGTGATTCTTAAAGAGTTCTGCATATTCTGGACACTGGTTCTAAGGGCCCACTTCAGTTGGGCCCAGCTGTTTCTTTTCTATCTAATTGTCTGCAATGCTCCAAGTTCCTTGTGCCCATGCAGGAATGTGTGAGGTATAAACTGAAATTTATGGTAAGTTTCAAGACTGGGTTTTTACAACTCCTGAGCAAAGGGGAGATGTGCCAGAGACAGGTTGACAGGGGTCAAAAACATCCAAAGAAAACTTAACATGCCTTGCCAAACTTTTCCCCTTGGCTGCAATGGAATTTGGAAACTTTTAGAATCCTTGGTCCTTAATGAAATCCTTGGTCCTTAATTTGGAGTGGGGGGAGCAGCGTGACTGCTTTCGAAAAGAGTAAATTCTCTTATCCACAGCACATATCCTGACATGTGAAAATCTGCTGTGTGTCGCCCTCTTCACTCGATTTCAGGGCCATGGTAAAAGTGGTTTGTGGTTCAACGTGGCCTCTCATAGAGGGCCTAATCACACAGGTTTCTCATCTGACCCAGCCACTTACTACTTAGACAACTTGAGCACATTTTCTAAACTTTCTAGACCTCAGTTTCCTCCTCTGTAAAATGGGACTAGTAGTGCTCCCTCCAAAGAATTATTGGAAGAATTCAATGAAATAAGTATGATCAGTGTTTAGCATGGTAGCTGGCCTACAGTGAATGCCTGGTGAATGTGACGTCTAGATATTGAAAGTGAGGGAAACAGGGCTGGGATTGTAGCTCAGCGGTAGAGCGCTTGCCTCGCATGCGTGAGGCCCTGGGTTCGATCCTCAGCACCACATACAAAGCAATAAAATAAAGACATTGTGTCCATCTACAACTAAAAAAAATATTTAAAAAAAACAGTGAGGGAAACATACACAATTTCCTTCCTCCCTTCTTTCCTTCTTTTCTTCCTCTTTCAAAAAATATCTATGGAGTTTCTATTGTGTGCAAAACCCTATGCTAAAGGAGTTAAGGAAGCCGAAAAGGACATATTTCTGCCTTTAAGGAGCTTTCAGTCTCCCTGATGGTTTGTCATGTGGATGTAGGTCAGTAATTCTAAAACCATTTGCTAACATCCTAGAATAATCCTGATTAGCTTTGGATGAAAATGCCCACAATTCTCAAGAAAAATAAGTAATTAGAATTTTCTTGAAAAATGAGCTAGTCTTTCAAATCCAAAAGGTGAAAACATAGAAAAAAATCATGATAAAAACGCTAAAATATTCACAATTGAATATGTTAGTTTTTGAGATTAAAGTCATTGATGGTGGGCAGTTGATAGGAAAGCCTTTAATTTTTGTGCAAGAATTAAAACTGTTAATTTTAAGGTTTCTGTTGCTCTATCAGCATCTCTACCAAAGGTCAAGTCCAGAGACCTCTAGGGAATTTCAGCCTCTTTTCTAGCAGGGATCAGGTCCTCTCGGTGTACATAGGCAGACTCCTCACCCCCCATCAGTGTGGCTCGGTTGCCTCCTTTATTTCTTCACCAGCTCTGCACTGCCACCTGCCAGGTACTGAGAGAGATGCTGTCATGGTTTGGGTGTGGCTAGAGTGTCTCCTCAACAGTCCACTGTGATTAAAATCTTATTTTTTTTGAAGATCCTGTAATTCTTTTTTTTTTTTTTTTTAGTTGTAGATGGACACAATGTCTTTATTTTATTGGTTTGTATGTGGTGCTGAGGATCGAACCCAGGGCCTCACGCATGCGAGGCAAGCGCTCTACCGCTGAGCTACAATCCCAGCCCTAAAATCTTGATGCCCCTGTACTCCCAGCACTTTGGGAGGCTGAGACAGGAAAATCGCGAGTTCAAAGCCAGCCTCAGCAATGGCGAGGCGCTAAGCAACTCAGTGAGACCCTGTCTCTACATAAAACACAAAATAGGGCTGGGGATGTGGCTCAGTGGTTGAGTGCCCCTGAGTTCAATCCCTGGTACCAAAAAAAATCTTGATCCCCAGGGTGGCAGCGCTGGTGTGGGGGGTGGAACTTCTAAGGGATGAGGTCTGGTGGGAAATCCTTAGGACATCAGGGCTGGAAGTCAATTCTCCTGTGACCTCTTGTGTTCTTGGGACAGAGTTGTCATAAAGGAAGCAAGGCTGGCCTCTCTGTCCATTCTGCTTCTGGTTCTAGATGTAATCACTTGCTCGCCCCCACCATTGCCATGTGGGGAATAATCAAGGGGTGGCTCTTGCTACCGAGAAGCACTGTGCCATTGGACTTGGAACAACCACCCTATGAGCTAAATAAACCTCTTTTCATAAGTGGTCTGTGTCAAGTATTTTGTCGTAGTGGCATGAAGATGACCAGCACAGATGGGGATGCAGATCCACAGAGAAGTAAGACAACATCCCCTGCCTATGAGAAGTGTGTGATTTCTGTCTTTCCTTCAGTTCCAGTTCCATAGCAGCTGTCTCATAGCACCGACCAGGATTAGAGTAGAACAGAGCACACCAATCCCTCCCAAAGCAATTTAGCCAACTGGTTTAGCCAAACCAGCCTCTCAACATCATCCTTGAACCGCATGACAGGATTAAGGGACTATCTTTCTCTTCAGTAAGCAGATTGTGGACCTTACTTAAACCTAGCAGCAAAGAGGTTAATTGACAGGGTTTGGGTTGTTATTTATATGCCACATAAGTACTCAACTGGTCCTGGCCTTTACATTTGGCTGTGTCTCAGCAGGGATTACAGATTGAACTTGACACTTGTGAGGCTCCCAGGAGAGGTGAGAGTTGCGGATACATGCTTTTGAAGTATGCTTCCACTTGGATCTATTCTTTAGGCCAAATTCCAGTAATCACACCTGTCCTCTTTGTGAGGTTATGATGGTGTAGGAGGCAATTTTTGCCTTTTCTGCCCAAAGAGATTATTATCTTAAAAAAAAAAAGTTTGTCTTATAAGAGGCAGGTTCAAATACAGAAGAAAACAATAATACTACTTAGCATTTCCACCCCACCTTTCATCTATAAAACTCAAAGTACTTGGTAAACATTAATTAATTCTTAAAACAGACGTAGGGTGAGCAAGGGTATTATCTTTATAATAATATATAAATACTGGCTGGTTCATGAAAGTAGCCACTTAAAAGGGACAATTCTACAGGATCGGTTTCAAAAACAGTCTTCTCACCTGGTCTAGACTTAAAACTTTTAGGTAACACATTTGAAAGTGCCAACTTTTCTAATAATATGATATCCTAGAGTAAACATACCCTCCCTTTCAAAATGATTTCTACAGTGGTTTTAGGCCATCTTATCTATTTGGAGGAACTTTTCCATGTTAAAAAAAAAATACTAATTGTGGCTTATTCATTCAAAATGATGTCAGTCTCTACACATGAAAGAATTCCAAACTGCCCTAGTACGTGAAGTTTAATGTTGAAATAAGATCTGGGATCCTATTTCAAATGCATGTGGTTTGAAGGGGTTGTGATAATTTTAGGGTTTTGTAATTTTGAGCATATTGCAAATCATGGTTCTGTGACTTGTCAAAATGACTGATCAGCCAGTCATTTCTGTGATAGACACTGAGATCTGGTAGAAGCTGAGCAGGGCTCAATTCAAATGGCTCATACAGAAAAATAGTCTGTTTTTATTTTGAGTCCTTTCCTTCCTTTGCTTCTTGCCATGACACACCTTAGCAAATAGAATAATATTCTATTTCCCAGTAGCTAATCTGAATCTCTAAGTTGATTTCAGAGCATATCTCCTGCAGTGAAGCCCGCCATACATGGACCCCATTCAATCAGAACTTCCATTTCATCTCATCTCCTTCTTCCTGACAATAATGCTCATCTATAGGAAGTTTGACTGGCTTTTTGGTCTCTGAAAATTAATTCTTTGGGTTAGTAGAAATTATTCTTTTTCTGTATCTTTAAGCTCATTCCACTTCTAGAATTATCTTGCCTGCAGGAAGCATTCAGTAAACATTACTTCAGGATTACTTTGTTTTACTGAAGCGTGAAAATTTCCCCAGACTGGCTGAAACCATTGTTTATAGTCTTGGTTGTGTAAATCCTTTATGCTAAAATTTTATATATGTTTCTGTGGATTTTCTACTTATTGATCCTAGTGAGTGAATTGTTCCACTCAGCTGGGTAAGAAACCGTATATACCACTTAACAGTACAGTATTGATCTTCTAAGTTTATCTGCTTGCCTCTATCAATGGCCTCACTTAGCAGTCTCGAGAGAGAAAACCTGGTTTTGGTCTCATAACTTTGGTTGAGCTGATGGTCTCCAATCTCCAAAGTGGGATAAACCAGATTCCTTCACTGTGTTTATGTTGGCCTGCCATGTCTCTTTATGGAGAGAATGGTCCAAATAAAGTGCTTCCTCTGTGTATTTTGACAGGAAACACTACTAATATGCATTCCTTTTGTTGTGTGCCTTGCTCTTTTCTCCCAGTGTTGTTTAAATATTTTCAGTACAATGACATATTTATTAATCCACTATTCCCTGCATGGGGCATAAAATGATTGCTTCTTCTGTAAAGCCCTCTTAGAAAAAGTGGTTTCTCCAGTGAGAGTTAATAATATTACCACAATTCATGTAAAAAAGGCTGAGACAATCTCTTAAAAATGGGACACATTTATCTAAAACAGCTGGTAAAGAAAGCGCGCAGGCCCAGCCAGAGGCAGGGAGGTCAAGGGTCAGGGTTAACACCGATCTCGGTGGAACTTTGAAGCTGACGTTTTACAGATTATATGTGTCTCAGTGCACAGTGGGCATGGCATATAAATTGGACTTAGAGGCCCCTATTTGTTCTCTGCATTTTTATGAGCCCACAGAGCTCTTCTTTGAAGCAGCATACATAGAAAATAAAAACTCATTTTAATGTTGTGGAACTATTTACAATAAATCACATTTACATCCTGACTTTGCCTAAGTGTAAGCACGCGTGCACTCTCTCTCTCCAGCTCTCACACCACACACACATACATACACACACATACAGACACACACACACACACACATTCATGGAGTCTATTTTCCAACCGGGGTCACTTATTTTTTATCTTTATAGTATTGTAAAGCCAGTTTCCTCTTTCTCTTTGCCTTGACTATAAGGAATTAGACCATAGATGTGGCTATATTTAGTACTCCAAGGACACCTTTTGTAAGTCATGTGAGATGATTCAGCTAGAATGAGCTACTCTTTCCCCCCTGAAAAATCCCCTGATACCATAAAATGCTTGCTATAGCATGGCACTTCAGCACTAGAAGAAAGCATCTGATTTCAAAGAGATTAAGTTCCACTCTGGAACTAATTATATCATTCGTTTTATGGATTTTTTAAGTTGCTAGGTGTTTTAACTGGAGAAGGCTGGCGACCCAGAGAGAAACGTGTCCTGGCAGAGACTCTGCCATGGGCACTTTAGCCACCTAATTAATTTTCAATAAAAGCTCACAATAGTTAATTTGCTCTCGACCCAATGTAAATCAAACAGAGACAAATAGGTTAAAATTAGAAATGTGTGATGGAAACCATGTTTATGGTCAAAATTACCTTTCACCCTGGAAATAACACAGATTGACAGGGAGAGAAAATGAGACCACACAGGTTTTTGTTCAAATAGATTCTTAAGTGAATTAAAGATTTATTAAGGGGAAAACTGGATCCCCCCCCCAAATTATTTGGGATCTATGAAGTAATGTTATTTTAATATAAAAGTCTGGTTTAGAAAAAGATTACCTTAAAAATCACAGAATTAAGATTTCTCTCTCATTATACAAAGATGCTGGTGCCCCTCACTTTTTCCCAGGCTCAACATAGTGCAGGGTATAATAATAAAAATACTATAAAGTTATTAAATTCCCAGGTCTAAATTGGCAGACATACCTACCCAGTGCCATATTCTTTCAGCTCCTTCATTTTAAAACAGTACTTGCCAACATCAAATGACCATTTTTACTTTATGAGAACACAGACATAGATTTCTTATGATTTTATAATGATACTTCAATCCTCCAATTAAAATACCCAGACAATATAGATATCTTTGGCCCAGTTCATTGGACAAATATTATTATTAAGCTTCTCTCCAGGACTTTATATTTGCAAACATTTTGTGGCCTTTAATCATTTTAAATTGCCTAACTTTGCCCATTTTCTCCATGCCTTGCTGTTATTGCTCAAGCAACCATTTCATTTTAACCCTCCCGCTACTCTTGTGATACCAGGTGAAATAAGCTAATTTTTCAACATCCTGGAATGTTCATCTCAGAAACTGTTAGCTCTTTTCTTGTCCTTTGCTAGACATGGCAATTTAAACCATTCCTGGATTCTATTTTTATTTCACTTTTGCCAAGTTCATGAAGTCAATTTTTCTTTCCCTCTCAATCTGGTTTTTCTTCCTGCCCCAAAGGAACGATGTTGTCACTGTAATGTCTTCTAATGCACTATAAATGCCGTGATGAATTGGAGGCAGGCTGGTTTCTTCTGAGTGGGAGTCCATTATCCTGTCACTGTGTTCCTTTCCTGTAACTTAATTTTTATTGTAACAAATGACTAAGTACCAAAAAATGAAACGATGTGATGGGCCGATCTAAAGTGGCCTTCCTCTGATGGTAAGTGGAGTGGAGTGACAATTGTTTGCAGCTGCTTTCCACTGGGCTCTCTGCTGACATGCACTACTCAAATTGGAGTTACCAAAAGCATTTTCTGGGCGTTTATGGAAGATCTTCATTCACAATGACTGACTAATGATACCTATATAAGTAAAGTGCTTTGCAAAAGAGGTAATGTTAAGACCAAGAGTGGAGGAGACAGATTCACAAACTTAAGTGTGCATTAGAGTTACCTGGAGATCTTGCTAAACTGAAATGCAGGGACCCAGCACCCATCAAAGGACATACAGACTTAGACTGCCGAGGCAGACCTAAGGAGCAAGCATTTTAAACCAACTTCTCTGCTGATTCTATAGAAGGAGTTGTTTAGGTTTTACTGTGAGAGACACTTACCTAGAGCTTTTGGTCGATCAATGTTTTCAATAAATGCCCATTTATACACTTGTTGTTGATAACAAGGCACATTTTTTGTTTTTCCCTGCTTGGATTTTCAACTAAGAAACTAAGGTAGTTCTCTCATTTCAGTTTTTTTTTTTTTAATTCTTTTTATTTGTTGATGGATCCTGACTTTATTCATTTGTTATTTAAAAAATATGGAACGCTTCACGAATTTGCGTGTCATCCTTGCACAGGGGCCATGCTAATCTTCTCTGTATCGTTCCAATTTTAGTATATGTGCTGCCAAAGCGAGCACCTCTCATTTCAGTTTGAGCCAGCTGTGGTGGCCCACACCTGTAATCTTAGAGACTCTGGAGGCTGAGACAGGAAGATCACAAGTTTGAGGCCAGCCTCAGAAGGCCTTGCCTCAAAGCAAAAAATTAAAAGGGATAGGGATGTAGTTCAGTGGTAGAGCCCTCTAGGGATCTGTCCTCAGTACCATGAAAAAGAAAAAAAAATTCAGTTTGAATATGATCTGTTTAGTGTTTATAACTGGTTCATTTTCTTTTTATTTGTTTAGTAGATGACTAGTCACCAATATGTCAGGAGGATTAAAATCATTTCTCTGTTATAGATAAGAGAATTTTAATCTGGAATTCATAAATCCCCAGAAAGTCAAAAAGTATGTCATTGACTAGAGTCTTTTCCTATACCAGAAAGGTCACAGATTTCACCATCTTCTCAAATGGGTCTGTGACCTGTGACCCAAAAAAGGGTAAGGCCACTTTCCTGAAAGTGGACAAACTTGATACTCTTGGCTTCATTAATCTAAAGATTTCACATTGAACAAATGGTTGGAATGTCTAAATTGTGAACTGATTCCATACCTAAATGACATGACTGATGTTTATAGTTTTATAATAAAAATAAAGCTAATGTTCACCCTTCTGAAATGTCAGAATGTTGTCTGATTTTTGTATTTAATATGTCCTGTAATTGCATCCCAGAAACACTGAAACCTCTTTCCTGAGTAACATTTAGAAACAAAGAACAGCATCTCTGGGTTTTACTTCAAGTGGTTTAAATGGAATCTATTTTGGAGGTAGGACAGGACAGAATACATTCTAGAAGACCACAAATCTCAGCACAAAGCTATCCATCTATTAAACATTTAGTGAGGGCCCATCAAGAAAAATAAAAACTATCTTATGGTTTCTGAGGCTAGCAGATTTTTTTATATATCCCAGGTTCATCCAAACACAGGTGCACCTGTGAATTCATAGGGTGGAATTCTCCAGCCACTAAACTTTCCGTTGGTGTGATTTCAACAAAAATCACAAGGAACGTTATCAATCCATGCAATCTTTAAGAGCAAAGGGGATGGCTTAAAAAAAAAAGTTTGAATGTCCCAGTCTCACAGGCCAGATGAGAGTGGGAGTTCACTGGGGAAAGAAAACAATAGGATTTTTAATAAAAGCACAAATCTTTTAATCCATTGACATTCGCAGAATAATAACATCTATCTTTTTGGGGTTATCATTGTTGATGTTTAGAAAATAATGGAATATATATCAAAGAAATATAAACTATTCTGGCTATACCTAATCTTCTGGTAATGAGACAAGACATCCTCTAAATAGAACTCCAAGTATTTCATTCTAATCACAAACCATGAGGTGTTAAAGGGGTTAATGAGGTCTCGACTCATTGTCAACCAATTATCTTTAAGTCGCTGTCATCACATTCTAATTGTCGTGCTTCTACCAGCCCCACCATTGCAGGTATGCGACCCTGGAGTGATTGACTCTGAAAAACAACCCAGCGACACCCCCAGGGTGGCTCTACCTGGCTGCTGTTCGGTTTGCTAACCGAAACCATTGCTGTCACCAACACACACGTGGATACACACACACACACACACACACACACACACACACACACTTGCATGCAAAAAGCTTTTAGGAACTTTCATCTTTTTAAAAGGGCAGGGAAAAAAATCAATAAAGTGGTAGCCTGGCCAGCAGTATGGGCTGGCTGAAGCAGCATGGGTGGCTGAGCTGTATGAGAAACAGATGTAAGCTCTTTGGGACTCGGGTAGGCATTTCTCTTTACAACCAAATCAACTAGCCAATGGAAAGCAATTAATGTCCCTACTGTGGGTCACCCACCCATTCCCCCCAAAAGATTATTCGGCCTGGCTGTTGAGCTCAAGAGCAGAAAGAGGCATCCACCTAGCCAGAAAACATATGATTTAGACTCACACTTCACCCAAGTAATATTCTTAAAAATGATTCATTTTGTGGTCTGAATCAGTAGGGAAGTGCTTTCTCACTATTCTGGTTTTGTCCATTTCTACCATCAGACAAGTCTAAATTCATCTGATGCCATTTACATCCATATATATTTTTAAAATTTATTTTGCCTGGCTTCAGAATCCTTTTAAAGTTGGTAAAAACATGGACCTGATACAAATGGATCCTTGTTGGTGTGGTTTCCTAACTGGAGTTCGATGTGACAGACTTAAGGATTTGGAATGATTCAAGCACTCTGGAAAACTAGCAGTTTCTCATAAAGATGAACAGACATCCACCCTACAATTCAGCGATTCCACTCCTAGGTATTTATCATCCGTGAGAAATAAAATGATGTCCACAAAAATAATCATACAAAAATATTTATAGTGGCATTACTCATACTAGCTCAGAACTGAAAACAAACCAAATGTGTATCCATAGGAGAAAAGAAGGAGAATTAAATTTATATTCCTGCATCAGAATAAAGGAATTAACCATTGATACCCAGCAACATAGAGAATCTTAAAAACATTATATTGATTTTAGGAAGCTGGATATAGACGAATAGATGGACTGCAATCCGTTTTTTTTTTAAATATTTTTTTTAATTGTAGATGGACACAATATCTTTATTTATTTATTTTTATGTGGTGCTGAGGATCATACCCAGTGCCTCACGCATACAAGGCAAGTGCTCTACCACTGAGCTATAATCCCAGCCCTGTGATTCATTTTAAGAGGTCCACACATGGGCAAAACTAATTGAAATGAAAGAAGTCAGAAAGCAGATCCCTCTGGCAGGAGAGTAACCAACTAGGAGGGACACAGACTTTTGGGGGTGATGGAAATATTCTGTATCTTGTTTCAAGTGACATTCATGGTTTGTGAGTACAATTGATAAACTGCATCAAGTTGACCACTAAGATCTGTACAACTTATTGTATGTAAATCATATACCCAGCTACTTGAAAGTATCTTGAGTGCTTGCTGAGGGCCATGCACTATGTTAGGCACTTTGTTACAAGTTATCTCATTTAATCATCTCTTTTTCTTTGACCTGTCAGTGCACAGATTTGGATTAGTCATATTCCTAGGGTCATGACCCAGTTAAGCCATTAGTCCGTGCATGACTAGCTTTGTTTAATTCACTGTTAAGTTCATAATGTATACTTGGAAGCCCACCGCCCAAACGTGAACACCTCGAATATAATCTGTTATCTTACTCTTTGATCCTCTCTCCCTCCCACTCTTTCACTTTCCTTCCCCAGGCATCATCCTGATCCCTGTGTTTATCATTCCTTTTCTTTTTATGTATAATTTTATCGATGCTGTATGGCCTCATAAACATCTAGATTTCAATGTTGTTTAGATTAACTTTATGAAAAAAATGTGCTGTACACAATCTTTGGGGATTTGCTTTTTCCCTTTAACATTATATTGCTAAGATTCATCTGAATCATTGTATGTTTCTGTGTTGTTTAATCTTTACTGCAACCCTGAAAAATAGGTATTATTGTCCACATTTATAGAAGATTGAGCTGTGGCTCAGAGAATTTAATTAATATGCCCAAGGACACAGGAAAGGGCAGAGGCAAGATTCAAAATTGAAGCTTCACCAAGATGCTACCCTGCCTTCTCCATTCATAGTACCTGTTATTTGTAGTCATGTCTACATCTCTATCCATATCCACTGCTATATCTGTTTATATTCAAATACAAATGTCAGCAGGGGCACACGTTATGGAAAAGAATCATTCAAGTCCATGTAATAATTTATAGGCGGTAGAGAAATGTAAATGTGTGCATGTAACTTCAAGGGTTTAGCTCTCTAAAATTCAGAATGTGCAAGCAGAGAACATCTTAGGGAAAGCATTTAAAGGCAGAGTAGGGTGCATTTGTGCACATGCACTTTCTGGAGAATGTCTCAGAACAGCATCCTTATTTTATTTAATCTCATATGTTAAAAGGAACAATGCACAGGCATTGTTTAACCAAGTCCTTGCTCTGCACCTTATAACTCTGTACCAGAGGCCACGGAAACTGGATCACCCTCTCAGGATGCCGTTACAGCCGAACAGAATCTCATTAAAAATCAATTCCTTGGGTCCATAAAGCCAGTTTATTTTATCTTCCGGGAATGCCCTGCTGCTAGCAGTCACACGGATCCATTGTGTGGCAGTCTTGTCTGTTAACATTGCACAAAACAGCTCTTTAAAGATTTCCCATTTTTTATGTTAAACTTTATAATTTTACAGTAGTTTAAATTTACAGGGTTTGCTTCGCAAGCTTCGGGTTTCTTGTTACATGTGTGAGAGTAGCATGGCCAGTCTGCTAATTAAGTATGAGCCTTTATAAACTAGATGCTCTCTGATGTGAATGTGCAGATTAATGGAGTAGCAGGGGTTCCAGCTAAGAGAGTCTGACTTAGCTGGTTTCAGCAATTTCCCATCTTTTGTGACTTTCTGATTGCTGAGTTGTGTCCAGGGTCTTGACTGATAACAACACAAAATTCAGGTTGCAAATTTGCCCTTTGTAGTGATTTTAATCCAACTACCTCTAAATACCCTAGAAATCAATATGTATTGGCCAAATTTTATAAATGAGGAGTTGAAAGCACATAGAGATTTAGTGACCTATACAGGTCACACCCTGAATGAGCAACAGAAGTGGAAGAAATTGGAGAGGCTTCTCTGGTCCCATCTGGAATCTTTTAGCTCCCTCGACCCCCTTCCTCTGGGTTTAGGGATTGACTGCTCTCAAAGATCTATGACCTTTTGGAATAGCGCCTGGCAATGAAACATAGAGACTTTAATTCCTTAGATTTTGCCTGTTGTCCATGTCGCAGACTCGGTTTGCATTTTAGAGGAGTCAGCGTTGTTTGTGAGGAGAATAAGGCGGCACTGGATGCATTGGGAAGAGCTGTATGCACTGGCCTGGGATTGAAGTAGAGAGGTTTAAGGTGACTACAAACATCCACATGCTCTTTTCTTAGCATATGTTGTGGAGTAGCATAAGCATGTCCTTAAAAAAAAAAAAGTTGGAAGTCGACATTGACATTGGAAGGAATCAAGTCCAAAACAAACCTCAATATAACCTTTTCCAAATTCTCAGTAGAAAAGAACAGGGATTGTTCTGCTATAAACTCTTGCAATTTTGAGAATTGCCTTTCTCTTCAAGAAACCATCCCTGGAGCCCCATTCCCCAAGGGCCCTTATGTGGAATGCGAAGTCTGCAAGATGGAAATTGGTCTAAGACTGAATAAGAGGCACTTATTCAAATATGTTTGTACAGTCCTTTACCCTTGCTCTCCTTCAAGGAGATTCACAAACACATTATCACACTCAGAGCTTTGAGAAATCCTGTGGGGAAAAAATCTTATTTTAATTTGTTTGACCATGAACTTTCCCCACACTACAGCAAAGTGATTCATGAAAATGGAAATAATCAGCTGAAGATATTTCAGGGAACTGAGTAATCCTTCAACATTAATAAACCAAAAAGGTCCTACACCCACTCCACTGCAAAAGCTTCCATCTAAATCCTGATTTGTAGGGGCTGGGGCTATGGCTCAGCAGTTGAGCGCTTGCCTCGCATACGTGAGGCACTGGGTTTGATCCTCAGCACCACATAAAATAAATAAAGATATTGTATTCATCTACAACTAAACAAAATATTTTTAAAAAATAAATAAATCCTGATTTGTAGAATTCTACTATAGGGAAGGCAACCAATGGTTTAGTCTGACCCCTTGGCTTTAGAAGAGGGAGCATAGAACATTAAATAACTCATCTAAGTTACAGAGTTAGGTAGTGTCAGAAAAAGAACTATTGCCCAGAATCGCCACCTCCCAAGCCAGGGCAAGTCAATGTCACAATTCTGCTTCTCAGAGCACCTCTAATTCCCCCAGATTAGAATTACTTAAAAACTTAAGACCAAAATGTTGCCACATGAGGGTAATGTAATGTTTGCCCACGTTGAGATGAGGTTACAAGACTAAGAGCTAGACAGAGCTCCAAATAAGAGCCCCTGGAACTTGAAAAAGAGATGCTCGCAGAGATGGATGGAGTTCTAAAAACTACTAAGACTTTTTGAAAAGCTGTAGGTCCAGGAAGTATGCAGTGACCAACAGACCCTGAAGCTGCATAAAGCAAGCGGGAGAGAAAGTATTCAAGAGCAAGGCACATTGAGGGTGCAGGGGCATCAGCATGCGTTGCAGGAAGACCTATAGAGAGGCCTTCCTGAACCTCCTGAGTCAGTGGCTTGATTCAGCTCTGACACGTGGGTCCAGAGCAAAGACAAATGGAAACAAATTTTACCAAGGGCCAAAAGAATTGTCTCATAAGAAAGTGGAACTAGAAATGCCTTTATATGCCTGGGCCCTCTGTAAATCTACTATTCACCTAATTTGTGTACATTTTATACTAACAGAGCTTTAACATTGGCTTAGGAGCCTGTGTACAATAAAAAACAAAAACAAAAAAACCAAATCTGATTCCCTAGTCTTTGCTGAAATGGAGCCTAGGGTGGGAGATGAAGAGGTGGAGTTGGTTGGTAGGTGTCAGGAGCATATGCCATAGACATGCCTGGACATGCCGGGGACTCACTGGGTTGCTGGCCATAAGGACCAACAGCCATTGACTTGCTTACTCATGCCTGCTTGCAATTGATGGGGGCCATAAAAGGCACCTAACCATAGGCCTACAATTGATAGGGAGCCCAACCCATGCAATCGAGGGCTGCAAGGGGCCCAGCCTATTTAATCGACAAAGGGGCAGTGAGGGGCACATAACAGCAGGCCTACTGGTTACGATTGATAGGGGGGCTCGGCCCATGCACATGCACAAAGAAAGGCCCAGTTGCAATTATACTATCTCACTGGACATAACCAATGGACATTGGCTTTTACTGAGTGTAACCAATCACCAGCCCACACCATCAACTTAGCCCACACCACCAACTTGGAACTGCTTTTAAACTGCTTGCCCTGCCACATTTTTGGGTTTGCTCCAAGGACATCAGTGAGACTGGCCACCTTGCTGTCTGTCCCTGGATCAGCTCCACCATTCCCTGATGTCCAGCCATCGGCTGAAGAGAACCACCAGACAAAGGACAACATCTGCTCTTTGGCTAAGAGAAGTCACCTGGCATCAGAGGTACTTTGGGGCTCATGGTTGCCCTAGGATTGTGTGAATTAATTGTAATGCTTAGTTCCCCTAGGATTGTGTGAATTGCAGGTAGTGCTTAATTGCCCTAGGATAGTGTAACTTACCTATAGTGTTTGATTAGTGTGCATCAGATGCTAGTTGGGGTGCTCCAGCACACCCAATACTTTTTTACATTAATTATATTTGATGATTGCTGTGATTGAACATACACTTACATTTAAAGACATCTGCCTCGGAGTAATTATTAATTACGCATGCCGCTCGTGACAGTGGGGAACAAGAAACAATTTTTTTTAAAATGTTTATTTTTTAGTTGTAGGTGACAGAATATCTTTATTTTATTTTTATGTGGTGCTGAGGATCGAACCCAGCGCCTTATGCGTGCTAGGCGAGCACGCTACCACTGCGCCATAATCCCAGCCCCAAGAAACAATTTTTGATGATAAAACAAAAACCTGATTCCTTGGGCAGGGTGGCAGAGGGTGGAGTCGAAGGGAGTCTTTATCCAAGCTGAGTCCAAGTAGACAGGGAGGTTTTTATTTGGAATTCGCCCTTGGCTATGTTTTATCACAGTATGGTTTCCATTCTTGGCTGAGAAACGAACCTGGGAGGGAACAGAACTGGCTCAGTCTCAGCTCTGACACATTTACAATAATGGAAGACATCTTTCCCCTATAACTTTGAAAAACATGAAAGCAGATATTGGCTCTGAGTATGTCTGATAGGTAAACTTTATTTCCTGTCAACAGAAATAACTTTGATTTATATTTGGTCATCAACTTCACACACTCTCAAACAACTCATATTGAGAGTGCACAGAGAGAGGTAATACTCAGCTGTGATGTATGCCTGCCCAGCAAAGCTTCCTGGTCCAAAGGAGACCTCAGGGACTGAGAGAGACACTTCAATATTCTCACTCTTCTGACACTCTATCCCCCTGTGCATCCTTCCAGTGAGGTATGTTGCATGGGCAGCAGATGAGCTACGTGTTGCCTTTGATCTGTGCCCCCTCACCTACCCTTCTCATGATCCAGAAGGTTAGTTGGCCTGCACCCAATAATTATAGTTAGATGCTGAGTGCTGAGGGGCTGATCCATACTGGCATCTGGCACATTATTTTATTCTTCTAATATTCAGGTACATCAGGGGAGTGAGAGATTCCATTTTCTTCTCGAAATTGATTGATGGTACAGGGAGCGCAAATTGAGTGAATATACCGTTTCAGCTAATTCCATTTTATGTCATCTGGTTTTGAATTCAGAAGAATTCTTCCCACTGCCCTGTTAGATTCTATGTGATTTGTTGAATTTAAGATGCCATCAATCATAAGATATGCCTTTACTTTATATTCCACTAAGAAAGAAAAAAAAATGCTGCCAAAGTATGATCTGCTCATTTCTTAGGTTTACATTTTTGTACTTTGTTCCTTATCTAAAATTTTACACCCCCCACCCCCCCCAAAATTGGGGATTGAAGCCAGGAGGTCTCTACCACTATATCCTCAGCTTTTTTTTATTTGTCATTTGTTTGTTTGTTTATTATTTTGGTTCCACAGATTGAACCCAGAGGCACTTAACCACTAAGCCACATCCCCAGCCCTTTCTTCTTCTTCTTCTTCTTCTTCTTCTTCTTCTTCTTCTTCTTATTATTATTATTATTATTATTATCATTAATTTTGAGATAGGGTCTCACTAAGTTGCTTAGGGCCTCACTAAGTTGCTGAGGCTGGCTTTGAACTTGGAATCCTCCTTGCCTCAGTTTCCTCAGCTGCTGGGATTATAGGCATGTGTCACCTTGCCCAGCCTGTTATGTATTTATTTATTTATTGCAGTACTGCAGATTGAATACAGGGCCTTGCACAGCCTTGCTCATGCCAAGAAAACACTCTACCATTGTGCTACATCCCTTGCACCTTAATTTTACATTTTGAGACATGGTCTTACTAAGTTGCTGAGGATGGCCTCAAACTTGCAATCTCCTGCCTCAACCCCCTGAATCTCTGGGATTAGAGGTATACACCACTGCACCTGACTTAAAAAGTTTGTTTTAAATTTATTTAGGTATATTTTTATGTATCATGCTTGTGCAGACATGAAAAGGAAAATATATGTAAAATAAATGGGCTCAGGTTTTCCAGAAACTTTTTTTCTTTTTGGTACTGGAGATTGAACCCAGAGGGGTTTACCACTCAGCAACATTTCCTTTTTATTTTTGATTTTGAGACAGGGTCTCACTGAGTTGCTTAGGGCCTTGCTAAGTTGCTGAGGCTGGCCTTCGATTTGCAATCCTCCTGCCTCAGCTTCCAGAGTTGCTGGGATTATAGGTATGTGCCACCATGTTCAATGTCCATTTTATTGAACAAAATGCAATCTTTTCCCAAAAACATGATAGTATAGTACAATGACAACTATATCAAGAAAGACTGTCACCTGATTGACAGTGAGCCTGGGAACTAGCAACTGTAAGATGCCATGGATTATAAGCAGCCAAGAATTTGAGACACACCCTGATTTTAGAGATGTTAAAATATAAGGAAAAAGTGAAGCTTAGAATGGAAAAATATGGTTTGGGTATTAAAGCATGGTACCAGCTTCACTTGTACACAATTTTAAACTATTTTACAAAATTTTTGTTTGTCTAGTTATATATCAAGCTTGGAAAAGTATGCAAAGTGCAAAATCATCCACACCTGAAGCATTTTGCTTAGCTTGAATGACTGTTTCAGTCAAAGTAATTCATAGACTCCCAGGTGAGCAAACTTATTTTGCTTCTAGAGTCTCAAGGCTTTCTTTGTGAAATAAGTGGCTGTTGGCAGGGTTTATCACTCAGTCCATCAAGCTGCGAGGCAATTTTATATAGTTCCTGGTAAAGGCACCTGCTGATGTTTATCAGTCTTTCATTTTTCAACAATTCAATTCTTTTTTTTTTGTAGTAGTGGGGACTGAACCCAGTGGTGCTTAACCACTGAGCCATAGACCCAGTCAATTTTTAATTTTAAGACAGGGTCTCACTAAATTGCTGAGGCTGACTTTGAACTCATGATCCTCCTGCCTCAGCCTCCCACGTCACTGGGATTACAGGTGTATGCCACCATTCCTGGCAAAAAATGCAATTTCTAACATAAAAAGACATGTATGTGCCTATTTTGCAAAGATATTTGGTGAGAAAAAGAATATTATTAGTTCTTTCCATTTTTTGTTTCTATGCTTGCAACAAATTAAATGACCTGTACTTTTCCAACATTAGAGTCAAGAATATTTTATTTATGACATAACTCTAAAACTAACAAATTTATTGAAAAAAAAACTTTTTAGAGAGGAAAAACAAAATTGGTAATAACCGCTAGAATTATACTAAAAATATTATATATTATTTGAATAAAAATTAAACATGTCAGTTTCTCATTCAGTTGATTAATTGGAATGTGTTAAAACTCACATAATTATTATACAATTCACATTTTATTTACTCTCAGGAACTTTAATTTTTAAAGCTAATATTTCACATTCATATACACAATCTCAAAAAATTAGATTTTTTTCTTTCCACTTGGATTAGACCCCATGGTAGTTAAATACGGAAGATTCTGCCTCTGTCCAGAAGAGAGCAGTAGTGCACATCTTTAGAAGCAGGATTCAATTACGGATTGGAACTGCAGCCGCTTGAGAAACAAAACACTGCGTTTTGTCTCTGCAGTCGAACTCAGGTCACAGTCCTTCGCAGGGTCAGCGAGGCCACGACGAAGTGACTTAAGGGGCCCAGCTGGCAGAATTGAAGTCTTCTCTTCCTAGTTTTGTGGAATGGTTCTCCCCCAACCCTGGGGCATGCGGGTGCAGCAAAAATGTGAGGTCCTATGACACGCAAAGGAATTAGATTTCCTCCTGTTTTCTGCTCTGATGAAAGACAGTAAGGAGATGTCCAGGTGTCGGTCCTCTGGCGGCATCCTATAACACAAAAGTCACCTCTCCATCTAGTGCTGGCCGGAACTTTGCTTCCTTCAGATGGTGTTTGCACAAACCCGGTGTGCCAGCCTCACGGGAATTTCAAGGGACTGACCAGCAAGGGTGTGTCTTTGTTCCTTTCAACTTTGAATTAAAATGAAGTGCTTTGGGCAGTAGTCTACCCAATGTTATTTTCATTATTCAATCTAAAGAAAATGGTAAATTTAAAAATCTCCAATTTCCTCAACAAGGTAAAGAATGCTTAAGAATGAGTTACTGTAACTTTATAATAGTACTGGAAACAATACAGAAAGGAGAACTTGAACTTGTAACCAACGAAATGTAGTCTCAGAACCCCACCACAGCTTGTCTTTAGTAACAGTTGAAGGCCCAGGCTGCTAGTATTTTTTCAATACTAAAGCATGCACATAATATATGGACAATTTAAAAATCACAGCAAAACAGACACCACTGTATCCACCTCCCAGCTTAAGATATAGAATACTACCAGTACATAGGTGACCCTATTTGCCCTTCTCTGCCTCCATTTATCTCCTTCTCTCTCAGAGGTAACCATACTCCTGAATTATGGCTCTTCTGTGTTTTTCCTTATGGATCTGTTCTGTTCCATTGGCTTAGTTGCTTATCCTGGCACTAAAATCACTCTGTCCAAATGACTGAAGCTTTATAGGAATTCTTCCTTTGGGGTAGGTCAAAAGGAGATCCATTGCACCTCTGAGCTCCCCAACCCCCGTTCTTTTCTAGGACTGTCTAGACTATACTTATTCCTTTACAGGATTAGTCTTGACAATTTATAGTTAACATTATTAGCTTGCCCCTCAGCCCGAGGAGGACCTAGTTGGAATGCTTGCCTTCAGTTACTCTCTGTGCTGCCTTAGGCTAGTTATTAAATCTCTCTGAGCTTCAGCTTCCTCATCGGTGAAATGCAGATAATAATAGGACCTACTTCTTAGGATTGTTGTGAGGATTACAATGTGATAATGTAGGCAAGGTGCTTAGGTTGCCTGCAAAAGTGCCTGACAAATGTCAGCTATTTACACTGTCTCCACTGCCTCTGAATACCCAGGGGGTTTCTGGAGTCTTACTTCCCTCAGCAGGAATCCCAGCCATCTCCCACCAGCTCTGTAACCTTGGACCAATTTCTCTCCAAACCTATTTCTGCATTTGCAAAATGGGAATAATATTCAGGTTGTTGTAAAGAGGAAGTGTGAAAACCAAGGGAAATCGCTTAGTATGTCGTCTGGCATGTGGTAAGTGCGCGACAATTTTATATAAGCATTTTAACTAGATTTAATTTTAAAAGTGGATTGCATCTTAATGCTAAAACCGTTTCTGCATTTCCTAGTATCCACAAAAACATTTGTCTGGAGCCCCTGGAAAAGAATGCTGGGGGAATGAGAGATTTGTGAAAGTACCCTGTGATCTTACAACTTTTCTTTGTTTTTGCCTTTTTAAGGTACAGAGAACTCAGGAGAGGCCATTCCCTCTTCAGGGCCACACTCTACTTCCTGATTCCTTTTTCTACTTCCACAGCCTGCTTGGCTGGCTTAGGGCAGACTATGCAAAGCCATTTCTTAACTTGTTTTCCAGAATCAGAGGAAAGTTTAACATAACAAAATTTTATAGCTCCTGCCCGGGAACATATATTACTCTAAAAAAATAGAAATACCTTTCCCTTATCATGCATTATTCTTTACATGTACAATTTTCCTGACGTATTGAAGCAATATTCCATGGTTTGCTATGACTTGGAGGTTTATGGTCCTTCTGTGGCAGATCAGACTAAACATAATTCATTCATAGCTACTTAGTGCTCAGGGAAATAAACCCCTGAACTTAAATAACTATGGTGTGACCTCTGTAAAATATTATTTATGGTTTTAAAACTACTATTATGTAGATATCAAGATGTGCCAAACGTTATAAACCAAACACCAGCCAGCAAATGGGACAACTATTATTCCATTTACTTTCGCCTTTCTTTGTAGGTATTTCTCTACAATGGTATTTTTGTTTATATGGATCCTGGGGTAATTACCCAGCAGTGGAAAGCAATGTTCATTTACATTTTATAGAATACTACAGTAAGTAAAAAAGTCTCCCCTATAAAGAAGTACCACAAAAATGCAAACATTCCATTAACATACTGCAGTTTAATAGGAAAGACATTGATTACCTTTGAGCATAAAGTAACTATCCCCACTATCAATGGACTAATGTAAGCCATCTGCTATTCATTCCTCAAAATTAGTTTATGGAGGAAACCATGATTGTACATTTAAGTTATCCAGATGGGAACTCTAAGCTTAGTGTTTTCATGCTGTTAGGAATACATGTGTATTCCCAGCACCCCATACTCTAAAATTTTCAAACATTTAGAGTGCCATCTCTGCATCTTGTATGCTTCCAGAATTTTTTCCTGTGCATTGAACTATATTGTGAGAAACAAGATGTTCAGTGGTGGTGAAGTAAGGGAATCATCAGTTTCCTAATTGTCATTCAATAAATGTTTGAGGATTGACCCTATATGGGCCATGGCACTTGGTACTGGCAATAATAAAAATGAAAGAGAAAGAAAATCTCAGATCCTGAAGAAGTCACAGTCTGAGTATGGAAATGGATGAGCAAATAATCAGTTTCTAGGCAGCATGGTAAGTGCCCTAAGAGAGGAACGGAAAAGTACTGGGGAGGACTAGGCTGAGGACAGGAAGTAGAAGAGGCTGAAGACAGGAAGTGGAAGAGACAAGAAGGGTTTGTGGAGGGTGTCACAGAGGATGAGAGCCTTGAGCCAAGTCTCAAGAAAGAATGAATGGGTAGAATCGGGTGGTCAGGTGGATGGGCAAGACCAATGCAAGCAAGGACATGAAGGGACATTGTGTCGAAGCCTCTTCCAGTTATAAAATGTGGCTAGAATTTGGTGGGGTGTTAGAAGAAAAGTGCATGAAGATTTGGAGCAAGACCTTGCCTCCTGCTCAGGAGTCTAGACTTCTTCCTGCAGGCTGAGCATAGACATCAGTGATTTTAAGTAGAGGGGTATCATGGCAAGGTTTACGTTTTGGTAGTTCATTGTGGCTGTGATTGGAGAATCAACTGGAGCCCAGTTAGGAGGCTCCTCCAACCTTCAAATGAGAAATAACAAATCCCTGGGCCAGAGGAGTGCTTAAGAGGGACTTGATTGAAAGTGTTTTGGAATATAGTAGCAATAGAATATCAAAACAGTTGGATGCAGGAGGAAACAGAGGAAGGAGGCAATCAGGCAGTTCAGGTTTTTGGCTTGAGTGATTCCAGGGAAGGAAGAGTCATTTTAAGCATCTGGTACTGTAAAACCAGATGACCAAAAGGAGGCGAATTAAAACCGCTGGGCAAGGCTTTATTGGAAATACACGCTCTCGGGCTGAACTCTCCCGTCCATCAGAGTGTGTATGGGAGAATGGCACCTGTGTTCCGGCATACAGACAATTTTAAAAGGCCCAGTCAGGAAGGGGAGGGCTTGGGGGGCAAGAAGAGAAGGCCAGAATCCTTCCTGGATAAGTCAGGAAAACCTGCTGATTGACAGGAGCCTCTACTGGTGCCGTCAGCGTCTGGCTGGCCGCTCCGTTCCGCAGCTGCCCTGACCGGCCCCCCTAATTGGACACCCTGGACCCTGAACTGACCTAACAGGTACCATGCTTGGAAAGATGGGTTTGGAGGAGAGGCCACTGAGCTTAGTACTGACCTCCTAGAAAGTGTGGTGCCTACAGGACATTCAGATGTGTCCAAGAGGTGGTTGGAAATGTGAGTTTGGAGAGACAATAGGATTGGAGACAAGAAGAGTTACCACTTATATATGTATATTCAGTAAGGTTTTTAAAGATTCATGAAAGTGAGTACGTGAGCTAATTTGTTCCATTAAGAAACACCTGAGAGGGGCTGGGATTGTAGCTCAGTGGCAGAGCGCTTGCCTCGCATGTGTGCGTAACTGGGTTCGATCCTTGGCACCACATAAAAGTAAATAAATGAATAAAATAAAGATCCATCAACAACTAAAAAAAATTGGAAAAAAAAAAAAGAAACACTTAAGAAATACCATAGTCCAGTTGTTTGAAAAATTACATTGAAGTAACACATAAGTCTTAATACTCAAAGCCTTGTAGGATGAAAGGAGAAAGGAAAAGAATATTTTACATTCTGTGTTGCATCTCCCATTTTGGATGCTTTATCAAAAATGGGAAATGTCATTTACTTATTAAAATCGTAACAAGAACCAATCCAGTCTTCCTTTGAAAATACTCAAGTGGTCCATTTCAAGGATACACTGCTTCATCCAGAAGTTAAGCTTTTGGCTGATTTTTAGAATACTACGTACTTTTAGAGTATTTTGAATAAAGCTGAGAAAAATAGAAAGGAATATCTTTCTACCTCATTTGCTGGTCTTGAGAACTGTCTAAAAGTTCATGCGTTTTGATGGATAAGATTAATGAGACCACATAGTGTTAAGCACCTTGGACTTTCTGAACAAAGGCCTTTTAGAAGAACAAAGTATCATTATTAATGACACATTTACAGTTTTCATCGGTAATGTCAGGTTTCATCCACTTTAATGGGAACTTAGTTAAGAGCTCGATGTGGAGGGCAAGCCTATTAGCGAAGGTTCTTGACAGTAATACCTTTTGCTTCTAAGGAAAAAGATAAATCACACTCAAATTGATCAAAAAGACAAGCTGAGGGGTTCAGAAGGAGGTGAGCCACTATCTACTTACTGAATTTCTGAAAGCCTTGTCATCAGAGTCCAGCTGGAGAGCCCTGCCCTCTGGGATGGGCTTCCTCAGCTACTGATCCTTCTCGCCTTCTAGGTACCCTTCAGCCTAGAAACTTGCCTCGTGCATCTTTCTTTCCCTTTTATTCTTCCTCTCCTATCTCTCTAGAGTCTCTAAACTGTTTGTTTTATTCTATCACCTCTGGACTTTTCTCTGTCCTACCTGAGCTGGGACAGCCAGGTACTTTTAATTTTTGGTACTAGGAATTGAACTCAGGGCCGCTTAATCACTGAGTTACACCTCCAGCCCTTTTTTAATTTATTGATTTATTGTGAGACAGAACTTCACTGAGTTGCTGAGGCTGGTTTTGAACTTGCGATCCTCCTGCCTCAGCCACCCGAGTTGCTGGGACGACAGGTGTGCACCACCACACTTTGCCAGGTGCTTTAAATAAAGGAATGCTGGCCTGGTCCAGTGACCTAATTGACATGAGGATCATTAATAATAGCCCTTCTAACACAAGGTGGCAAAGCAGCAGGGAAATTCCCCCCCCCCCAATACATTGTTATTCTGATCAGGGAAATTAAGGAGGATACCTGTATACCTAGCATCAACAATTAAAAATTTGTTCAAAAATTTGCAAATTCTTTACAAAGTGCTGCTCTCATGTCAGATCTCTTTGGGACCTTAATGTGTTTCAGTCAGATTTGCTAAGACCTTTTTAATGACTCTTTAAAAATAACTGTTTTGGGGGTTCAATGTTTTCTCTGGTAAGTGGAGGCTAATCCATAATGGGGGGGCATGGATGAGTGGAGGAACTTTGGATGAGGCAAAGGGGAGGGGGGAGGGGGCATAGGGGGAATGAGATAGTCATCATTACCTAGGTATACATATGATCACACAAATGGTGTGACTCTACTCTATGTACAACCAGAGAAGTGAAAAACTCTGCTCCATTTGTGTACAATGAATTGAAAAGCTTTCTGCTGTCATGAATAACTGATTAGAACTAGTAAAAAAATATTCTGCAAAAAAAAATAAATTTTTATTGGAGGAGAAATAAGAGAAGTCTCTTGGAGAAAATAATAATAAAGTTAATTTTTAAAAGTTGCCATCTAAAATCAACTAAATTTTTTATGTAAAGAAGAAACATAATAAACTTGGGGTGCAAAGAAATGTCCAGGGGCTGGGATTATGGCTCAGTGGCAGAGCACTTGCCTCACACATGTAAGGCACTGGGTTCGGTCCTCAGTACCACATAAAAATGAATAATAAAATATTGTGTCTATCTACAACTAAAAAATATTTTTAAAAAGAGAAATGTCCAATATAAATAAAGGAAGAGGGGCTGGGGCTATGGCTCAGCAGTTGAGCGCTTGCCTCGCATGCATGAGGCACTGGGTTCGATCCTCAGCACCACATAAAATAAATAAAGATATTGTGTTCATCTACAACTAAACAAAATATTTAAAATAAATAAATAAATAAATAAAGGAAGAGAGAATTTACTTTTATTACAGTAACTGATGACTTGCTTCCAAGAGTTTATGTGAAACTGGTTGATAACATTGTGGCTCTACCAATAAGCCTCTCTGAGAAGTTATTCAAGCTACTAAAGATTGTTGAGATCACCAATGACAGGAAGAGGGCAGACTGAAAAGTGAGGCAGAAAGTGGAGATACACACACACACACACACACACACACACACACATATATAATACACAAAGCAATATTTGCTCTGATTTATTTATTTAGTGGTACTGAGGCTCAAACCCAGGGCCTCAAACATTGCTAGGGAAGTACTCTACCAGTGAGCTTCATCCTCAGGCCTTTTTAAAATTTTTATTTTAACACAGGGTCTCAATAAGTTGCTGAGGCTAGCCTATAACTTGTGATCCTCCTGCTTCAGTCCCCAAATTGCTGGGAGTATAGGAATACACCACTGTACCAGCCTGTCTTTGATTTCTAACAATTGTGTAGCCTGCAAATTGTTTAGTTGATTTGACTGAAGAAACATAGGGAGCATTTTTCTTGTTCAGTTATTGTTTTGGGATCTTGCACTGACAACTTACTCTCTTCTGCTTGTACTTCTATTTTACAAGGTAGTCAAAGCTCATTTCTAGTCCAATTGTTGAAGTTCACTCTTCTAATTCATTCTTAGAAAACATACCTGTAGCTGGGAAACATTTACTGGACAACAGGGAAATTCAATCCCAACCAGAGCCCTGAAGTACCAGACAAAATGCTACACAGAGATAACTGCATTTCTAAAAATTATGTATTTACTTATTTTGTAGTGCTAGGGATGAATTCCAGGGCTTCATGTATGCTAGACAAGTGCTCTAGCACTGAGTTACAGCTCTGGCCTCCTAGACTGTTGTACTCTTAAACTTTCTGCTGCTTTGTAGTCCCAAATACACAAAGAACAACTGCATTTTGCAATTTGAGTAAAATGCAGAGGAAAGACTATTATCATATTCTTTAATAACTTCTAATACTAAAAACTGTCAACCATATCTATCAAATAATAGTTGAGAATCATCTAATTCATATACATAATGTTGATATAAGTTCAAATTCTGTCTTAGGAGCTTAACAATGAAAGACTGAGTTCACTTTGTAACTTAGAAAGATGATTTTCTTGCTGCAACATAAATCCACTATTAACAAGTGGGGAAAATGGTTGGTACTGTTTGTGCCTTTAAGATCATAGTTCAACAGAATGAAGCAAACTTGATAACAAAGGAAAGACAAATATGACCTTTATCCTCTTTCAAAAACCCAGAAAACAGGGCATAGAATTATACTCATTAATTTTAATCAGAATATCTTAAGTTTTGTGCTCTTATTTAAAACTTTATAGTATTAGACTGACTATTCTAAAAATGATAGCAAAATACATATTTTCTCCCAACTACCTGGTAGAAAAAGCAGTTAATTCTTTTATCCAACATAGAGGAGGAATAGGTCAGGGTACTGCTCAATCAAATATTCATAATAAATAGAAATTACTAGAAGTACGATGTTTTTACAGGCTAAAATCACAATACTTGATTTGACAAATTGTGTCACATTCAGAAGTTGGGAAGCCAATACATTGGAATTACTGAAGAATTTCTTGGCATATGTAAATAATAAGACAGACTCTCTTATATCATTATTGTCCCGGAATATCCAAGATGGATATCAATGACATACATGCATGCTGTCCATCCATCAGTAATTGTCAAAGAACTAGAATACAGTAAAAACAATGTAAACTATTTAATGCAATTCAAGATTTGACTACCAAAAACAAGACATACTTCAAGATGTTGTACTTTCTTGAAGGAATCAGAACAAACAGTATTGGCCGGAAAATAGCTGTAATAGAGCATGCCCTAGAGAAAGAATTCTGACAAATATCAAATAACTATTTGCTTTCAGCAAATAAATTGGTAAAATGATATATCACTACTGGTTTTAAGTTCTTTTGCCATAAAAATATTTGAAATAAAAATATACCTTTTAAAATAAATGTATACATATTGATTTATTCTAGCTAATCAACAAAGACAACAGAATGATTTTAGCATGATCTCAAAAGTTCATATTAATCCAAATGTTCTAATTTACATATAAGATTAAATTCCTCAACATTCATCCAAACATGATTATTAGAAACATGATTATTAGAAATTTGAGAACATAAATTTAACTCCTCCCTTTTTTTAGAGATCTAAAAGAAAAGGCATGAGCAAACTTTTTCCCTTAAGTATGGAAAAAGAAATTCAGATGACAAAAAGGACTGAGCAAAGAGTCAGGAGACACATATATGACTTTAGGGAAACAGTTTTCCCACTAATATTCCTTCCAGCTATCTGCTTCTAAGGTTAAAATATTCCCTCCGAGCTGTACAAACTGGCCTGGCATTTTCAAGTTTCTACACAGTATATGGCAGTTTGTTTTTACCAAACATTAAATGAGTCTACATTATTCCTGCCCTGCAAATCTGTATGCTAACTAGTTTTCTAGAGATAGCAATTTTGTTCGTTCATTCCACAAACCGAGAGCTTCCAGTGTTTGCGGAAGAGTGCTAGAACAAACTTGAACATTTTGAGTATCACTGCTCCTGGGGACAAATTACTTTCTGAAAAACTGAACTCAGGTTATTGCTTTAGGCCCAACCTCATTCAGTGTGATGACCCCCATATTGGAGGAAATAAGGAGCTTATTAAAAGGCAGCATCAAGGAAAGGATCAACCTAGGCTTACTGTGTTGGAATGCCTAAGGTTGGTGCCTCCTAATCTACTTCCATTTATAACACGTAATGTTCTCCCCACCCCTCCATGTGGGCCTCACTCTCTATCCTACCATCACTCACGGCTTCACTCCTCACCCCCCCGCAAAAACAAACAAACAAAAAAACCCAAAAAGACAAGAAACCCCCTGTACTGTAGCAGCACAAACTTGTTAACACGGCTAGTTCTCGTCCTTTGGTCTAATAGGGGTTGACTAGAAGTCTCTGTGGTTCTTTCTGCTCTAGAATGCTACAGAATTTAAGAACCTGACATGTCGGGAAGGAGTATTTACACTCTGCAGCCCAAACGCCCCAGCAGGAATCTGCCAGCCCCCAGGAGAAAAGGGTTAATTCCTTTCTCTGGGCCGCTCATCCACGTCAGGGGGCAAGGTGAGCTTGAGATTGGGCCAAAAACAGAGTCCACAAGACTTTTGGCAAGAAGCAGGAGGGGGCTTTGAAAGGAGGCATCACTCGTCGTCGTCGTCATTCTGGTCCTGGTAGCGAATGTAGACCACCAGCATGATAAAGCCCATGAGGATGCAGAGGGAGCCTACGACCAGATAGGCGATACCCAGGAAAGGATTCTTGCCACCCATCCACGAGATGTTACTAAAGATGATGAGCTTGTGGCCGCCGAAGACTCGCACCGGGTAGTTGTAAGTGATGTTGACGCGGTAGGCGCCCCGGGGCAGCCCCGCGGTGTAGTTGCCCTGGCGGATGCGCGCGTACAGCTTGCGGAACGTGGGCAGGGCCGCCGTGCGCATCCACACTACGAAGTCCTGGTTGATGAAGCCGGTGTTGTTGGGGTCGGGGCTGAGCTCATACACTGGTTGGTGCCAGTTGGGCGGGGGCGCAGTGCCGCGGAAGGCGAGCGCCAGGCTGCCGTTCACCAGCGGCGGGTTGTGGAACTTGACGTGGTAGTCGGTCCACCAGGCGATGGCCGCGCGGTCGAGTGGCACCTCGACGTAGGGTCCCCCTGGCTGGCGCTGGTGCCACAGCGAGAAGGAGTCATTGAAGAGGCTGTTGGCGATGGCGCCGCAGGGCGCGATGGGCAGGCCGGTCCCGCTGAATTGGTAGGGAGCGCACTCGTTGACCGGGTTGTGCAACGCGCTCTGCAGTCCGCTGAGCTGCGCGTCGTCGCGGGACACGCCATAGCGGCGGTTATTCTGGTAGAAGTTGGTCAGCTCGTAGTAGAGGTAGACGGGGCCCTGGAAGAGCTCTTGCAGTGAGAAGTACCAGGCGCACGAGCAATTAGGTGGCGGCGCGCGGCCCTGGCCTTCAGCAGCGCACACTGAGCAGTTGCCGGTGCCCGGGTTGCCGGTGTAGTCGTACTCGAGCTCCATGATGCCATTGGAGGAATAGTAGAGGCCCAGGCCCAGGCCGATGAAGGCCAGGCCCGCGCAAAAGAAGAGCGGTAGCGTGATGCTGGCAGACAGCAGCGGCTGCCAGGCGGGGAGGCGCTGCTGCGTGAACGCGGTGTTGTCGGGCTGGTGGGCGCCCCGCGTCGTGGCGCTCCAGGTCATGGTGGCCGCGCCGAGACCGAAGAACGACCCGCGGAGGGTCGCTCAGGTGAGGCCAGCCGAGGAACGCCTCCCTCTTGGCGCTGGGTGAGTCCGAGGGCAACTGCCAGGTCTGGTTTCCCGCCTGCTCAGGTGAGTTTTGGCTCCAGCCCCGCCTCCGTCTCCCGCACAGGTGAGTCTGAGTTCCAGGTTCCAGAACAAGACCTCTCAGTTCCGCCGCTCCCCAGGTGATCCCGGCCGCTCCGCCCCAGAGGGGAACCGGGAGCCGCGCCCCGCCCCTTCCGAGGTGAGCGGGCGGGTGTTCCTTACCTCACCTGGCTGACACAGGCTCGGGTTTCCTCTCCGTCGAGCTCAGTCAGGGCGCCAGCTCCTCCTCTCCTGAGGTGAGTGGCGGCCTCAGGCTGCTTCTGAGTGGTTCATACCTTACTCAGGTACCACCTTCCCTTCCGCCTTTCAAGTTGACTATACGACTTGGGCTAGTTTTCCAGAAATCAGGCGCATCAGCCTCCAGTGCAAAGTTCCACTGAGAGCTTGCACGGTGGTGCCCCAGAGTGGAAGATCTCAGGTTGTAATTCCTTTTTATTTAAAAGGAGGGGTGACTGTAGATCCTTACATCTTTGTAGGTTAACTTACCGATGCAGCCACAATTTGTAGGGCCCAGGGAATTATGCTGTGGTAAATCTGTTTCAGATTCAACACCCGCGTTCAAATTCTAGCTTTTTTTTTTTTTTTTAGGGAAAATGATTTTCTGGCCAGATGCCCCAATCCGGCTGTATAACTAGGAAAGGTGGAAAGTTCTCTAAAAATAAAATGACTCTTGAAAAAGACTGGAGAGGTTCACAGCCTTTAAATATCTTTCTAGCTGGTGGAAAAACCACTAGGGAGAAATATGAGCGGGACCACATGTGATTTCTTTTTCTTTTCAGATTATTTGCCTGACTGGAGAAAGGCCTGATCCAAGGTCCTAGGGGGCCCAGCTGCTATCCACAGTCAAGGACATTTGGAATGTTTGGCCTAAGGAGGAAAACTAACTACAAGGATTTATGAATTTATAAGAACTCCAATTAACTCTGAGGATTGCCTGGGATTCTGGCTTTTGTGTCTAGGTTGGTATAACATACACCTGAGGGTATGGGGCCATTTCATTTAACATCCTTCCTAGGTAGTGAAGTGTTCATACTTCTCCAGCCCATAAAATTCAAATAAATTAAATGTTTTCTTTATTGCACTTCCATACCTAGCATAATAAATTGCATTTAGGAATAAATCAAAATCTATTGAAACTTGGAAAGTTAAAATTCTCATTAACCAATAGGATTTTTTTTTTTATTATTAAAGCATCTTCCAGGTGTTCAGCCCTGTGCGAACAATGCAGAAGACAGAAGAGAATTAGACCAGAAAGGATCCTGGACCTCAAAGCATTTGCAGTCTGATAGGAGTAAGTATATATTACTTAGGAGTAAGAAACAATCAAAATAGCCAATAGCCAGTGTATATTCAAAGTGTATAGCCAAATTGTGCTTTATATGAGTGACACTAAAATTAAAAGGTAATCTTATTTTAATAATGGAAAATTGATTCTGTTTTGTTGAATGAGTTCAGATTGGAAGCTTTAGTGATTAGAGGATACTGAGGGAAAGCCAGTATCTCACTTCTTATACTCTAAGAAAGGAAATCCAACATTGTCAACAATTTCCCATAATGTGACTCATTCTCCATTACACTTTTTTTGTTGTTGTCAATAAGATAAAAAAATGAACAGTTCTACCCACCCTATATGATTGAATAGAATTGACTTTATCAACCAGTTTGCTTGACACAGTCTTCAGGAAGGAATTGAATTCTTACAAATTTATCTAGTAGATCCTAAGTCCACCAACTGCATGGCCACCACATCCCTAAAAGTGTAAACCTTCCTGTCCAGCTCAGAGCCTTTCTTTCTTTTCTCCTCTCCCTAATACCTAAAGGCATTAATTTATTCATCCTATGAGTTAGGGTAACACAAAGTTCCAAAGTAAAAAGAAAAGAGTATTTCAAGACAGAGAATGGTCAACAGGATTAAGCACATTAACTGAGGGTTCAAGTAAGATAAGAAATGAGAAAGAGCCATTGGCTTTAACTTCTGTGGGAGCATTTAGGGTGGTGGAGTAGGAGTGTGTTAGTCAACTTTCTATTGCTATGACCAAAAGACTTGACAAGAGCAACTTAGAGGAGGAAAATTTATTTTGGGCTTGTGGTTTCAGAAGTTTAATCCATGATTAGTGACTTCATTGGGTCCAAGGTGAAACAGCACATCATGGCTGAAGGGTGTGGCAGAGGGGAGTGATGATAAGTAAGCTGGCTACAGGAAGCACCAAGAGGAGGACTGAGAGAGGGAACCAGCCAGAGATACTTAAAGGGATACACTGGTAACATGATCTAGGGGAGTCCTGCAACTCAGACTGGGCGACAGCAAATGTGTGAACAAACCCAGCTTATGGGGTTTTTCAGGGCAGGTGAATTGGAAGTATAAGCTTCAAGCTATTGTGTCCTGTGGAGCAGTGGCTCACCTGATGGATCTTAGATCTTTGCCCAATGGCAAAGAAAATGAAACCGAGCTGGTGGCTCAGAAGAAAACAGTGGGGACCAGTAGGCTGGTAGTCCTAGTGACGTGAATGGACAAGGGGCATGAAGGCTGGGAGGGAAAAGGCACTGGTATAAGACGGATGTTAAAGATTTTGGAGGTGAAGTAGTGCTGAGGCCTGTGTGTTCTCAGATCAGATTCACATCTGCAGATTCATCCAAGTTTAGGTTGAAATATTTGAAGAAAAATGTTGTGTCTGCACTGAACATACACAATTTTTTTTTCATTACTCCCTAAACAATATAGTATAACAACTATTTGCATTCCATTAGATATTATTCGAAATCTAAAGATGAGAATGTGGGTAGGTTATATGCAGTTACTGTCCATTTTATATAAGGTACTTGAGCATCTGCAGATTTTGGTATCTTCCAGGGAACCAAGGTATGACTTCATATTTCTTCTAATGGCTCACAAGTTCTGGAAGGTTAAAGACTGATACACATTATTGTGTCTCTCAGAGTTCATTGTATAATGAAGGTTTTGACCTTATGTCTTTCATTTTATTATACATGCTATCATGCTATATTAAAGCTGGATGGATCATGTAAACTTTTTTCAGTACCAATAAAGTAAAGAAACAAACCAAGCATGGTGGCACATGCCCATCATCCCAGCAACTTGGGAGGCTAAGGCAGGAGGATCTCAAGTTCAAGGCCAGCCTGGGCAACTTAGTGAGACCTGATCTCAAAATAAACATTTTTAAAAGGACTGACGATGTAGCCCAGTGATAGAGCACTTGTGTAGCATGTGCAAGGGCCTGGGTTCAATCTCCAGTATGCAAAATAAAAGAAAAACAGTAAAGAAATTCATTTATTCTAAACAACTTTTTATTGTATCAGTATTATTAACAGAACTAGAAGGGAAAGAAAAAGGCATTTCTGCTCTAAGTGCTCATAAAATCACTCTGTTTTAAAATTTTATCTTTTGAATTTTATACATATAAATAGTTAATTTTTAATTGTTTGTAATTATGATAAAATACAATTATTAAATTATTTCATTCTACTTGTCTAATTGCTTCCTTTTGGAAAGATAAGGAATGAAATCAGTATTTATCATGTTTCTTTGTGTGTTTTTTATTACACACACACACACACACACACACACATATACACATTTTTTTAGTGCTTGGGATGGAACCCAGGACCTTGTGCATGCTGAGCAAGGCTCTATCACAGAGCAACATCCCAAGCCCTCTTTGTAATTTTAAAATAGTTCCATAATTCATGGTTCTATCATATTTCCCTTATATATTGAGGATGTTTATATTATGTAATATATATAGGATGTAATATATGTTATATTGATGGATGTTTAGATTAATTTCTATTTTTCAGTATTCCAAGAAATGTGGTTGTGAGCTTTTCTCTGATTATAATTTTTCTTTTAGACGTTTTTCCTTAAGACATTTTTCTGAAATTAGGAAAACAGCTTAAAAGTCAAATTTTAAAAATACTACTAGAGTTTTTAAACTGCCATAGCAATGTATGGAATATACTACTTTTACCAAAATTTTGCCATAAAAACCAATTGCTAATAAAAATTATATTTAGTCTATGTGAATACATTATGAGGTATTAGATATATAGGTTTGGGGAATGCTGGTCTGACATTAAGGAAGGTCAAATTTTAGATTTAAGAAATAACTGTGTGACTCTGGTCAAGTTGCTTAATTTCTCTGATCTTATAATTCCTTATCTGTATGAGTATGTTTGCCAAGATTATAATTAATATATCTTTTCATATGACTTCTTTCTGTTTTTAGTCATCTCAAGGGGTCTTCCTTTTAATGACTCATTGAAATAGTTTACATTTACTGAGTACCTTCTGTAAGCCAGTCATTTTTTTTTTTCAATCCTGAAGAATGAACCTAGGAGTACTGTACCAGTGAGCCACATTCCCAGCCCTTTTTATGTTTAATTTTGATACAGAGTCTCACTAAGTTGCTAAAGACCTTGCTGAACTGCTGAGGCTGGTCTCAAACTTGCAATCCTCCTGTCTCAGCCTCCCGAATCTCTGGGATTACAGGCGTGTACCACCGTGCCTGGCACGAATCATTCTTTAAGCACTTAACGTACTTTATCTCATCTAATTCACATGACAAACCAAAATGGTGAGTGTAGTTATCATACCTAGTGAACTGATGCAGAGCTAAGATCGAGACTAATGCAACAGAGGCAGTGGTATGCAGAGGGAGGATGCACAGGTGAGTTTAATTCCAGTATCCTGCATTTAAAACCACTCTGTGAAGCCGGGCGCGGTGGCGCAAGCCTGTAATCCCAGCACTTAGGGAGGCTGAGACAGGAGAATCGCGAGTTCAAAGCCAGCCTCAGCAAGGGCGAGGCGCTAAGCAACTCAGTGAGACCCTGTCTCTACATAAAACACAAAATAGGGCTGGGGATGTGGCTCAGTGGTCGAGTGTCCCTGAGTTCAATCCCCAGGACCAAAAAAAAAATAAAAATAAAAATAAAACCACTCTGTGACACTTTGGCATATTTCCTCCTAAAGGAACTCAAAAGACTTCAATCTCAAACCAATTTTTAGTGTTGCAGTTCTCCTCTTATATCCTAAAGATAGGAGAATTCTGTTCAACTTAGGCAAGGAGACCTAGAGCATCAGAGTCGCCTTTATTTTTGTTTTTCTAAAGCTTTTGTTTTAAAGCCACATTTGGTTTAGCATGCCTATTTCCCTTGTTAAAGTAAAAATAACTTCACTTGCCTGGCAGTTCTCAGTGTTTGCATTTATTTCACTTAATGTATGACTATTTATCTTACGGTAACAGAGCCTGGGTTTTTAATTGACATTCCCTTATACAGGTTTATACTGCTGAAGATTGTTGCTTATTATGCTGCCCATGGGGCAGCTTTCATTTAAAAAGAATCAAATTAAATTGCTTCATAAAATTACAGCATGTGTTCAGAAAAGTTTTTAAAAATTCAGTGTGCCTGGACTTCAATTTTGATTAAGAACTGCATTCAGCAGGCTTCCTGTTTCAAAAGTTATGGGTTGGTACCCCCTAGTGGAAGATATATAGAAACTTCAATTAACTAGCATTGTAAGTTCTAGAAGTACAAAAGACTCATACAAATTCTCTCAACTTCTTGCTGCCTGTATTGATTTTTTGTCACTTAACTGCAAAACAGTGGAGGTCTCCTAGCAGGTGAACTCGGAGTGCAGTTGGGTGAGTTGAGCAGCAGAGGGCAGTATAAAATAAAAAATGGAACTGAGATGAGCAACAATAGGTCTTTTTAAAATTAGTGCATATTAATTATACAGAAATTGGGCTTCATTGTGACATATTTGTATGTACATATAAGGTACTTTGATCATTTCTGCCACTCCTTTGTCTCCCAACCCCCTTTCTATTAAAAGTCTCCCTTAAACCTTCATGTCTTTTTGTTTCCACTGAGAAAACATGTGATTCTTATCTTTCTGAGTCTGACTGATTTTGCTTAACGTGATTATCTCCAGTTCTATCCATTTTCCTGCAAATGACACAATTTCGTTCTATTTTGTGGCTGAATAATACTCCACTGTGTATATAAGCCTCTTTTTTGGTTTTTTTTTTGTGGTACCAGGGATTGAACTCAGGGGCACTCCACCACTGAGCCACATCCCCAGCCCTATTTTGTGTTTTATTTAGATTCAGGGTCTCACTGAGTTGCTTAGTGCCTCACCATTGCTGAGGTTGGCTTTGAACTCACGATTCTCCTGTCTCAGCCTCCCGAAGTGCTGGGATTATAGGCGTGCGCCACTGTGCCCAGCTAAGCCTCATTTTCTTTATCCATTCTTCTGTTAATGGGCTCTTAGGCTGATTCCATCATTTGGCTGTTGCAAATTGTGGCACAATAAATGTGGATATGCAGGTATCTCTGTGATATACTGACTTTAATTCCTTTGGGTATATACCAGAGAGTGGTATAGCTGAATCATGTGGTAGTTCTATTTTTAGTTTTTTGCCGAATCTCCATGCTGATTTCCATAGTGGCTATACTAGTTTACATTCCCACTAACAGTGTATAAGCATTCCTATTCTCAGAATCTTCATCATCCTATAGACAATAGGTTTTAAATGGCATAGGCATTGTGTATGGGATGGTCAGGCCTTAAAAAATAGTGGACACAGGGCTTAGGGGTGCAGCTCAGTGGTACAGTGCTTACCTCACATGCTCAAGGCCCTGGGTTCAATTCCTGGCACCACAAAAAACAAACGAGAACAGTAGACAAGCCAGCAAAGGTGGAATCCCACCTTGGACTATATGGATAAAGTTTGGCTGTAGGGATTGTGCTTGGTGAGTTAGATCCAAACTAAGGGGACGACAAGCTTTGGGCTCCAGGGGAAGGAAGAGTTCTGTAACTAGAAAGAAAGGAATTTGAATCAAAACAGAGTGAGGCTGTCCAGGGTGGCAGGTAAGGGGCCTTGTACCCAAGGTGAGCACGGGAAGAGGTGAGCACATGCAGCTGCTGTGGAACCAGGCTGTCTGTTGCAGTTAAAGGCAAGTCCTCTGCTGTCCTGTCCTGGATGGAATGAAACTTGCTGGTTTGAGGAAGGCCTCCCCTCAGTAACAACAGATTGGTTCTACCTTTCACACGGAGACAGAATCTATTTGAAACCTGAGGAATTCCTTAACTGTATCACGGGTAAATAATTAAACATTTGAATAATTTTAGAAAGTAATTCAATTTTGAAACAATAAATTTTGTATCAGGGCAAAGCCATGTGTTGTAACAAGCATAACCTAGGGAGAGGAAGCTTTTGTTCCGTCCTTTAGGAAAACTAAAGTACCTGACTAAGACATGCTTAGGTACCCTTACTCATAAGCTGAATACACATACTTTCCATTCCCTTATCTAGGCCACTGAGTCAAATGTTAAAATACCTTGGCACAACACTCTAGGACCTGTGTTTGCATGTGTGTTGATCAATATTGACTTATTACTACTCACTCTGGAGACTATATACCAATGGAGGGCTGGGGAGAGTGGCTGACATTTCTGATTAGTAACTCTGAATTTGTGGTGATTGTGTTGGACTTTTTGGTTTTCTTTCTGTAGAAGAGAATTGTTAGGATGGTTGTCTTGTATCAACTTCTAAACCAAAGTTTGGGAATTTTATTGGAACTAAGACCCTTGATTGATAACTTATCCAGTGGTTCCCCAAATGGCCAAGAAACAAAATGACAGGGAGTGGAGGACAGCTTTTAAAAATGCAGATTCCTCGTGGCCTCATCTTTCCCTAACTCAGTCTCTAGGGCTTGGCGTCAGGAAGCCTTTTCAGAACAGTCTAATGATTGTCCAGCTTTGGGAGCCACTGGGGATTCTCTGTGATCTCAGTTGGGGGTTTCTGGGATACAAAGCACAGAAACACTAAGATAGCTTTAATAAAAAGGATTGTCAAGGAGCTGTGACTGTAGCTCAGTGGTAGAGTGCCTGTCTAGCATGCGTGAGGCACTGAATTCGATCCTCAGCACCACATATAAATAATAAAGACCCATCAACAACTAAAAATATTGAAAAAAAAAAAAAAAAAAGGATTGTCATTGTTCAGAGGTAAAGGAAGTACCAAAGGCAGGAACTGAAGGGAGTATACTTGGCCCTCCCAGGAGTGAAAAGTCCACAGGCAGTTCCTTTCTCTCTGTAGTCTCTGATGTCTGCTTCTGTGTCTGGGGCAGACCACCTTCAGCAATGCTCTTAGGGTGTCATTCCTCTGAATCCTGCTGTGCATATCTTTGGGCACCTCATCTCTCACTCTAGCACCTTACAGCTCCCCCTGCCTCTGGGAGTCATGTTCTTTAGTTCAAGAGAGAGAATCCAGCTTGATCTGGCCATGGTCCAATCAGTTGTGGTAGGGGTGGGGAAAATGTCCATGACACACACACGTGGCCACCATACTTCAGTCAGTTACAGCTTTGGAGCTTGGGCTCTACTTGAACCCTCCTTTGACAAGCAACTCACCACTCTGTGAGGTCCAGCCCTTATTTGACAGTTTCCTTAGTAATGACCATCCTGGATTTTAGGTTCATTCTCTGGAGTAATACAGAGTAAATTTACTCCTTGTCCTTTAAGAACCACGAAGACAGCTATCATGTTCACCTGAAGATTTGTATGTCCAGCTCAGACACACCTCGTTCCTGAATCCTCTTTGGATCTGGACCTTCATCATTCTGGTTCCCTATCTTTGCACATGGCTTGAGCTGGTAGAGGTTCTTATTACAGAATTTTCTTATATCTAGTAGTGTCTTGAAAGAATTGAGGATGGTTTTAAACTATGCAATAGAATAACACACAAGGATACTTCATGGCACAGGAGTGAAGGCAAATGAAATACGGTGAATAGAGCCGAGCTTGGAGTGGGCTTGCCATGCATGGTCTACGGGGCTGTTTCTTAAGCTTTCTAGTGGCTAGAAAAGGGGAGACAAGGGGAATAATGCATCAGGTCATTCACAAGAGAAAACTAATCATTAACTCTGAAGAATTTTAACTATTTTCGCCTATAAAGAATAGGAAAGATTTTCCCCTGGGGGGGGGGTGGGAGGAAATCTTTAACAGCCTAGCAGTAAATATTGCAGTTATTTCCACTATAGTAAGTGCCAGAGTGAGATGTGGAGGTGCTCAGTCAAGGCACAGTGCAGCAAAGCAATTCTATGGGGACCTGATGGTCCTGCATGGGGTGCCACTGTGGCTTTTTGCACTCCTGTCTGTGGTGGGTGTTAGAGGACCCAGCAATGGTTTCTGAGGTGTGCTCCAAGGTATCCATCCCTTCCCAGGATCCCATTCTCCTGACCCTGGGCTTCTAAGTAAGACATAGTTTGAACAAGAATTTTTTTTTTTATAAATTTTTTTAACATTTATTTTTTAGTTGTAGGTGGACGGAATATCTTTATTTTATTTTTATGTGGTGCTGAGGATTGAACCCAGTGCCTCACGCATGCTAGGTGAGCACGCTACCACTGCACCATAACCCCAGCCCCTTGAACAAGAATTTTATTATTTAAAAACAAAGTTTGAGCTGGGCATGGTGGTACACATCTGTAACCCCAGCAGCTCATGAGGCTGAGGCAGGAGGGTTGCAAGTTCAAAGCCAGCTTCAGCAACTTAGCAAGACTGTCCTAAAAAATAAAAAGGGCTGGAGGTGCTGCTCAGTGGTTAAGTGACCCTGGGTTCAATCTCGAGTACAATAACAATAAAAATAAAACAAAAACCCACACACAAAATGTTTGAAAACTATTGACTGGAGCACTGCTATCCTCCAGGTAATCTTCACAAATAGTGCTCATTTCTCACAGTTTTCAACTATTAAGGAGCAGCAGTGAGTTTCAAGATTAAGCATCCAGGTAAGTTTCTGGAACACAGAGCATCTCTGTTGCCATATTAAAACATATGCAGAGCCATATGTTTTAATAAGCAAACAAGCAAGGGAGGGATTGACAAGTTCTTATTAAATCTGTGGTACCCAACAAGGACATATGGTGGACAGAAGGCCACTGCACCTCCGCTTGGAGGTGGGCTGAGAAAGGACCGTCTGGCATGTTCAGATTCTCCTTAAGAGATCATTGATGTCTGCTGTAACAAAATGATACACAAAGTACAGCTTTAGTGATTTTAGCCTGATAAAATTTTAATCTTCTTTAACCAAATGCTTATTTTATTCATAAATAAATCTCAGTAAGTCACTCATAGAATTTCTAGCTTTTTATACTGAGAAGAATATACATAAGTTTAAAAATATAAACAAATTTAGGAAGCTGATGGTTTTGCATTTAGAACTCCTGACCCTTCTTTGTGCTAATAATAGCTAGGATCAGCTGTCTAATAAGGACCTTCAGGTTCTTGACAATAAATCCATGGCATTGACGAAACAGAGAAAGCCTTTCCCTCTCTTCCATGTAATTAGAGTAACCACTGTATCTGATCCATCAATGGATTGTTATTCTTGACCTTGAAACACAGTGGTATTAAGTGCAGGTTTCTTATAAGCCTTTTGGGCTGAGGCTGGGAATGAGGATGAGAAATCAATATTGAGCTTGTGTATCTTGGCCTGTGACTGATTTCAGTCCTCAGAGTCAAAGATTATGGGAAGGTCGATAGAAATGGCAAGCACTCGGGTTTTTCTTATCAGAGTGCTCGGTGAAGATGACAAAGAGTGTAATAACAGCAATGATAGAAGAGTTGTGCTTGCATCTAACTGTGTGTAGGACATTGGCCCAAGAGTCTCAGAACTTATAATTTATCAAGCAGGAAAGTGGCATGCATTTTAGTGGACCACTAGTCAATTAGGAGGAGAATAAAAGATTGTATGTAGGAAAAATGGGACACATCAAATTCTGGTCCAATCCGATGAAGGAGTTTCTTATTAAAAACACAACTAGCAAGGGGTCCTCTCCTTCTACTGGCAAAATCATTGCTGACTCAAGCTTTACTTGACTCCTTGGTATTTATGGTAAAGAACGAAAGAAATCAACTATAGTGACACATACATACCCATGTTTACAGAAGCACAATTCACAATAGTCAAACTGGAACCAGCCTCGGTGTCCATCAATGAATGAATTCATAAAGAAAATATATGTACACAATGGAGTTTTATTCAGCCGTAAATAAAAATGAAATGTTGTTTGCAGGAAAATAGATGGAACTTGAGACCATTATTTTAAGTGAAATGAACCAAACTCAAGGGTCATATGTTTTCTCTCATATGTGGAAGCTGGAGAGGAAAAAGGAAAAGAAAAGTGGGGGATCTTGTGAAAATAGATGAAAGATCAATAGACTAGAGGAAAAGGGGATGAGAAATTAGGAGGGAGGAGGAAAATGCTGGGGAGTGATACTAGCCAAATTATATTGTTATTTTATGTGCATGTATGAATATCTGACAACAAATCCCACTATTATGTACAACTATAATGTACCAATAAAAATATAGAAGAAAAAAACAGTTCTGTGAGAACTGTGTATATGTCTGAGGAACCATATGTATTACACCTACAAGTGATTGAAGTGTGAAAGTGGAAAGTTGTAAAATTAATAAAATATAAGGTAATCTTTAATATCCTCCAAGATGGTGACAGGAGAGGTACAGATGGTACCAGCTATCTGTTAGAACAAAGCCCTCAGTGCCTGACTGACCACAGCAGCATGGACTGACCCTCCCATCCTCATAGGGGGCCTACTGTCGGAAGCAGAAGGCTTAGCTATCAGTAGGCCCTTTGTACTCCATCTCAGATAACCATGACAGGGACAGTGACAAAGAATGCGCTCGTGAAGGACTGGTCCCAGGTCTGCCTTCTAGAAGGAGAGGAAGACACATACATACACACACACCCTCCTATTGGTCCACAAAGTCCACCTCTAGCTGTTCTTACATCCCAGTGGAACTATGACATCTCATCCCAACATTAGACACCAAGGTTTCCTTTGTCAGCTGTACAGACACACACCAAAGAGACCATATCACCCAGTTTCCCAAACACCTGAAGATCAAAAAACAAAAACCCCTCACTTTTTAAGTGAATAAGATCAGTGCTTTCTATGAGAAGTGATTTGTGGGCAATAATAAATCTTCAGGTCAGTTTTTTAAAATGTGCTAAATAATGGAAGGCCCTGCCAGGTCTCAGTCTCTGACTGGTCCACCAATGGAGCAGCCAGCCTCTGCTTGCAGGCTGTGGTAGGTAGCCCCAGAGAGCACCACCGTCTAAACCCTGCACATCTCCAAGGACAGTCTCAACAGGACAACTCTGCCTCAGAAACCGCCTGTTAACAAACTGGATGACCAAGCTCTTTTGAGGAAATATGTTTATACCGAGTTTGACCTTTTACACATTCCTAGCTGGCCATGTCCAATTTTCTTTGTTTATGTCGTTCTAGTAATCTGACTATACTCGTTTGTTCCTTGATGCCTGACTGGACAGGTCAGCTGCCTGCCCTGCCTTCACCCTCTTCTCAGAGAGTCAGTCCCAGAGATATGGGATTTGACATTGACACTGGAGTATGCCATTTGAAGTTTTAGATTTGGAATGAAAGTTCTTGTCAATTTAGGGTCATAATTCCCATTTTTAAAGACGGTTTATGTTCTGACTCTTTATATCTAGTTAGTATATTAGCCATCCCTCCCAGCTTTGTGTCACCCAGATATTTGATCAATATACCCCTTCATCAAATTCACTAATAAAAATGTCCACTGTAGCAGTAGACTTATTCATGAAATATAAGGTATTAAATATGTTGTTGTAGATCTGTTTATTGTCACAAGATAACTGTTGTACATTGAAAACTGAAAAAATTCATCAAATGTAATGCATCATGATATTGTTATTACAAAGTGTTTGGGTCTATATAAACAGAAAAAAGGCTGGCAAAAACATGCACCCCCACCCCAAACAAAATGTCTGCATTTATCTCTAAATGATCAGGCTATCAATGATTTCTCATTTGTTTTTAATACTGATAGATATCTTTTAAAAAATAATTGAACTGGGCCAGGCATGGTGGCACATGCCTGTAATCCCAGTGACTGAGGCAGGAGGATTGCAAGTTCAAGGCCAGCCTCAGCAACTTGGCAAGGACCTAAGCAACTAAGCAATCCCCTGTCTCAAAATAAATTTAAAAGGGAATGTAGATCAGTGGTAAAACACCTCTAGCTTCAATCCCTAATACCAAAAAATAAAAAATATATATATTTAAAAAGTTGAGGGGCTGGGATTATGGCTCAGTGGTAGAGTGCTTGCCTCGCATGCGTGAGTCACTGGGTTCGATCCTCAGCACCACATAAAAATAAATAAAATAAAGATATATATAAAAAAAGTTGAGCTGGGTGCAGTGGAATGAGCCTATAGTCCCTGCTACTCAGGAGGCTGAGGCACAACTTGAGTTCATGAGTTTGAGAGCAGCCTGGGCAACACAGCACGACGTTATCTGTAAATAATTAAAAATAAGCTAATGAACATGGATTGCTTTTATAAACAGAGAACACAACAAAGAATTTTGTGTTTAAACGTAATTCAAAAGTAAAACCACCATAGAGAGTCCTTGGCATGTTTTGGTCTAAAGAACTTCATTCAGGTCCAATAGAGTGGCTCTCAGACCTTCCTGCTATCAGAATTACTGGAAGGGTTTTTGTTTGTTTGTTTGTTTGTTTTTGGTACCAGAGATTGAACTCAGGGGTACTTGAGCACTAAGCCACATCCCCAGCCCTATTTTGTGTTTTATTTAGAGACAGCATCTCATTGAGTTGCTTAGCGCCTCACCGTTCCTGAGGCTGGCTTTGAACTCCCGATTTTCCTGTCTCAGCCTCTCAAAGTGCTGGGATTATAGGCATGTGCCACCATGCCCAGCTTGGAAGGGCTTTTAAAAAACATCTCCCCTGGAGAGGCACCATATGATACTGATGTTGCCAGTCCCTAGCTAGCTAGAGGACAGAAGCACTTACTTAGCTACGAGCACCCCTAACTCCTCTGCTTCTTACCACTTTGAGATCTCAGGTAATTTAAAAGAGAAAAACTTTTTCTTCCCCCCTCCTGAGCTACACAATAGAACATCAGTATCTTGAAGGGTGGTGGTGAAGCTTGACTGGAGTAATGTATGCAATGTGCCCAATCCAGTGCACTGCACAGGGTAAAGCCTTGTATATGGTAGTGTTGGTCTCCATAGCACATAGCCCATGGCTCTCAGCCTTTCCCCCAAGTCACTCCACACCACCTCTCTCCCTACTTCTCCCTTTGCAACACATTCTAGCCCAAGGAGAAGTAAAGAAAACAATGGCTTAGTGTGGGTATTAGTATTGCTGCCAATTTGTGTAAAATCATTGTTTCTAATGTTCCTTATAAAAAGTAATAATCCCCCCAATAAATAAGTTATGTTTTAACTTTTTGTCTAAATCAGCTACTACTGCTGCTGCTATTCCTTTTCCTCCTCCTCCTCCTGCTCCTCCTCCTCTTCCTTCTCTTCCTGCTTCTCTTCATTCTTTCTGGCTTTCCCATCACAGAAATCTCCCTTAAAATTCTGGTAATCTTTTATGCAACTGTGCATAAAGTCATCTCCTACATAATGTGTAATCTTCATTTTCCAAATAACTTAAAGACAAGTGAAATAAACTAACCAGTAAAATATCAGCTTTCTACATCATAATATTTTAGTGGATTTTTTTCATTTAAAATATTCCACTTGAGGGGCTGGGATTGTAGCTCAGCAGTAGAGCACTTGCCTCGCATGCGTGAGGCCCTGGGTTAGATCCTCAGCACCACATACAAAGCAATAAAATAAAGACATTGTGTCCATCAACAACTAATAAAATATTTAAAAATAAATAAATAAATAAAATAGTCCACTTGATGGGAGAGAATGAAACAGCATATTTTATTTATTTATCTATTCACACACACACACACACACACACACACACACACACACCGAGGATTGAACTCAGGGGCACTTAACCACTAAGCACATCCCCACCCCCACCCCTTTTTTCTTTTTGTATTTTATTTAGAGACAGAATCTCACTAAGTTGCTTAGGGCCTTGCTAAGTTTCTGAGGCTGGCTTTGAACTTGCAATCCTCCTGCCTCAACCACTGAGCCACTGGGATTACAGTTGTGCACCACAGTGTCCAGCTAGCATAATTTATTTTTTAAAAAATCTTTTTTCAACTAAAGCAGGATGTTTTCAGACAACTCTTATGGGAAGTTATCAGTAAGAAAGACTGAGATCAGAGACCCAGACTTGAACAGGCCACTAAGCTGGGAGTCTAAGTCTGAAATTTTGTTCTTGAGGTAATAAGCAAGACTGCTTGCTCCCCAGGGCAAATCAAGAAGATGGAACACAAGCCATGTTCCTCCCATCTCTTCTCCATGTGAACAGTACTCCCATTTATGGCCCCCAGGGTTGGGTGGCATATGTGAGCTGAGAAAGTTTCTTTTGACCCTAGAGCTGAGCTATGGAAGGGTCATACCACAGGCTATAGCTTTCATATATAGAACCAACAGATAGATCGCAGTTTCATTTCCCTTTTCTAGAGTCTAAGATTCATTCAACAACCTCATAATCCCTGTAGTCTTGAGCGGCCACAGGGACAGTGGTTGCAATAATTATTTTCCATGCAGAAGGCTGGGCACAACTAGTCTTGTAGAAATCAAAACAAAACCCTTCTAGATCCCCTTAATTTTACCCACCCTTTTTTAAAAAACTGAACTATCCTAGTTGAACATATTATTTTATCTAAGATGTTCCTAATGATTTTGTGATTTTTAAAAAATGCATATGAGTTATGGTCTCAGATTTGTCATGAGTTATTTAAATATAAAATGTGATCCATAGTTAACCTACCAAATGTGATGACTTGTAACTCATGGGTCAATGCTTAAGGCAAAGGGAAAATCACTGTATGCAAGGCCAGTTAACTAAACTATTTTGAAACTTGAAATTTGCTAGATTTTGTTTTGTTTTTATCATCATTATAATCAGCATCAGCATCAGCATTTTAGTTTTGATTTTCTTCCTATTTTCATTTATGGTTTGTAGCCATTAGATGGCACTGTGTATTTCAAATATGAAAGGTGCTTGAAATCCGCCTGCCAGGCTGGGCACAAAAGTCACATGCTTTAGTTAACATTTTCATGTTGTTTCAAATGAGAGTAGAAACATTTTATTTTTCATATAAAATTTGCCAGTATTTTGTAGTTTATGAAACAAATCCTGAACATAATTTCACAGTCCTAAATGACACTTGCATAGAGAAACTCTTTTTCTATGGGACAAAGAATAATCTCAAAGTTAGATTCAGGTGTGAGACTTCAGAGTCAAATGAGAGCATGTAACTTCTCCCCATGCTGTTTCAGAGCACTGGGCTGCTGATTTTCTACAAATGTTGAGGAGCTTGTATTAGTTCAACTGTATTCTGTTATTTGGAGGTTCTTATCACTAGAAGCATTTACTTATAAAACACATGCAAACTCATTTACAAATTATTTGAAGTGACAGCTTTAAATCTGAAAAGAATAAAATTAATTGGCTTTCCTAGGGATCAAGGAGCTAGCTTCATTTCTCTCCTCTTTGACCAGCTAGTGGAAGATGATGTTACTGAAGTTCATCCCCAGATACCACAGCCTTTGCTATGCCAACAGTCTCCTTGTTCCCATTGATCTCCAACCTTCCCTCCCACTGTCTCTCAATTCACTCTGCAGATCTGCTGGCTGGACCTCACATTCCCTCCTTCCTCAGCTCCCTGAAGAGCCTCACCTGCACCCAGGACTATAGTTACCTTTTTAGTGTTGCTATTTCCCAGTGTGTCTTCCTTCCAAGTATCCACCTACTTTTACTTTAAGTCTCCAGGCACTTTTAAATTTAACTCATCTGAAATAAGACTCACCTGCCAAACCTCAAACTAGTATTTCCTCCCTTTTCTTGAGAGTACCGGCCCATCAATGTTGCAGCTGCCCCATGCAGAGATGGGAGGGTCAGCCTCCACCCCCTGGTGCTCTCATCCCCCCAGCATAGAGTCTCTCCAGGTCTGCCAGTCCTGCATTCCACCTGGCTTTACACCCCTCCACTTGTTGACATTCAGTCTGCTGTTATACTGGCCATCAGTTGGACCACCTGGAAGAGGATCAGTTGCCCTTTGTCTAGGTCTTGGTCCCTCACAACCCATTTTTTCATGCTGTAGCCAGTGTGACCTTTGTATAATGTGGACAGCACCAAGTTGGCTCCTCCTTAAAACCCCCAAAGGCCTCTCATCTCTCTGAAAAAAAGATCCATAGTCTTAACCATAAGGCCCCAGATCCTCTTGCATCTCTGGTCTTATCTCTTCTGCCTTAAACTCTGTACTCTGTCCGAAGACAAGCCTTTCAGCACTTCAAAGCAGCTGTATTTTCTCTAGCCTCCAGCCACAGCACATAGTGTCCCTTGTGTTTGCAGTTCTTTTCTCTCCACCCCCTCACCTGGAAACTTCTGCTGGAATCAGCCTTGACACCACCACCTATGGGGGGGGGATCCTCCCACTGGCTTCTTCCCTGGATCCCTATCACAGCCCTTATCACACTGGATTGTAATTGTTAGTCTGTCTACCTGACTGTAAAAAACAAATCTATCTTATAAGTCATATCTCCACCATTCAGCATAGTGCTTAACATACAGAAGATGCTCAATGAATGTGGTCCGCAAGGCTCACTTCTGCTCATTCTTCATAACCAGGCCTATTGTCTTCCCAGCTCATCTGGATGGGATGGAGTCCTTCCCCTCCACTGCCGTGGCACTTAGCACAGTTCTTCTAAGTAAGAATGTTCTATTGGAGCTGGGGCTGTAGCTCAGTGGTAGAATGCTTGCCTAGCATGCATGAGGCACTGACGTTCGATCCTCAGCACCACATACAAATAAATAACAAATGAATAAGATAAAGACCCATCAACTAAAAAAAATTTTTTTAAAAAGAATGTTCTATTGAAATGGCGCAAGCTGCTCCAATGGACTCTGCCCTCCCTCAGGCAGGAACTGTCCTCATCATGTAGGTCCTGATGGTGTCACTAAAAGGAAACAGATTTTCCTGCTTCCAAGGATCATGCAGCAAATCATGGTTGAATAAAATTTTCACCTGATATTTGAGTTTAGGCTTTGTTTTGTTTTTATGGCTAATACCTCGCATTTTAGTGCATTAAAAATTATTTTTCTTAGAATTTTGAGGTTTGAAAACCTCAAACGTTTACTTGTTAAAAATTACTTGTGGGGGCTGGGATTGTAGCTCAGTGGTAGAGCACTTGCCTTGCATGCGTGAGGCAGTGGGTTCGATCCTCAGCACCACATAAAAAATAAATAAAGATATTTGTGTCCAACTGCAACTAAAAAATATGTTTAAAAAAAAATTACTTGTGGGGCTGGGGCTGTGGCTCAGTGGTAGAGTGCTTGCCTCACATGCATGACTCACTGAGTTTGATCCTCAGCACCACATAAAAATGAAAAAATAAAGATATTGCATCCATCTACAACTAAAAAAAATTTTTTTAAAAATTACTTGTGCTATCACTTGGGAACATCAACAGTCCCATAATATGTAAATGAGGTTGTTAGAGTTGGGGTGCAGGTTAAGAATGTGAGTGTGTCCTCACTCCTGCTGGCCTCTTCCAACCACTCTAAGACTCACTTCCTCTGACAGAGAGAACTGTTTATTTTTATATAGTAATAAAAATGTTTCTTGAGCACATACTGTCAGACACCACTATAAATATTTTATATACATTACCTTATTTAATGCTCAAAATAACTCTTTGAAAGAGGTGCCATCCAATGTCATCACTTCTGTTTAAGAGATGAGAAACCCAAGGCACAGTCAATAACTTTGCCAGGGATGAAGGGAGAAGCCAGGATTTTGGGCCCAGGCAGTCTGGTCCCAGATCATGACCCTTCATCTACCTCAGATAAATAAAACTTTGTTGTGTGGACCTGTTTGGGTAAGTAGATACCCGTGAATAAAAAGGAATTTCATTTTCACAGCCTCTCTGCTCTGTTTACCACAGCATCCCTGTCCCAAAACCTTGCAAATGAACTTGCAACCCTTTGCTGGGTGCAGTAGTGTACACTTGTAATCCCAGTCACTTGGAAAGCTGAGGAAGGAGAATTGCAAGTTTACAGCTAGCCTTGGCAACTTAGTGAGACTCTTTTTCATTAAGAAAAAAAAAAGGATTGGGGATGTGGCTCAGTGGTAAATCCTAGGTCTGCACAAATAAATAAATAATAAATAAATGTGCAATCCTTTGCCTTTTTTCTCTTTTATGTTCTATGAGGGAGGCAAGCAAAGCCTTGCTCCATTCTCTTCTCCACAAACTGTGAGCTCTCTTTATTGCTTTTCTTGATCATGTATCTCTAACTGCAAAATTACTTTCCTTCTATCCTATAGATCCTAATTTGGACACTCACTCCTCCACCCCCCAAGTTGGGGATTGAACTCAGGGCCTTACACTAGCTAGGCAAGGCTTTACCATTGAGCTACATCTTCAGCCCTTTTTAAACATTTATTTTATTATGAGACAGGGTCTTGCTAAGTTGCCCAGGCTGCTGTTGAACTTGAGATCCTGCTACTTTAGTCTCTTTAGTAGCTAGGATTGCAGATGTGTACCACTACATCCAGCTTGAAATTTCTTAAGTTTTACCATATCTCTTGCTAAACATTATTTATTGTGTCTAATAGTAAACCACACCTTGTGTCTAAGGGGATATATGAGAATAATCTAAATCAAACTAGAGCTTTGCAATCACAACACAGCTACAGAAGTTAACAAACTGCATTGTTATTTGATGCAAAAGAATCTGAGCATACAGATTTATGCATCATTAGAAAGTCTATTTTAAAAGATGTTTGGAAGAATACATTATGTTTTCCATACAGTTTGGATATTATCTCACCTTTTGGAAAGTAATTATATTTTAAAGATCCATTCCTGGATGTAAGTTTTTCTTCCTCTTATAACCCAAAGCCTGTGTTTGTGTGTATTTGAGGTCTCATTTCCCCACTTATTTTATTTCATACTACAGGTTTCCTTTACTTTTCCCATCTTTCATTTAATGTCGAACTGGAGCATTTTTGAGCATTTTGTTCAATATTTGCTATTAACATTTTTGTTATATTGTATATTACTTTTCCTCAAGGATGCTCCAGCAGTACAGTGTTCTCTCTTGCCATAGAATACCCTTCCTTAGATGGCATGTAAAAGGAAGGGAATCTTATTTAAAGGGAGGATGTTTAAGTGCCATTTTTAAGACCAATTGGATATTCTGGCTCTAAGAACCTCCAAGTGAATCATTCAATCATTTGATCAACCAGCATTTATTGAGCACTTAGCCTGGCAACATGCCAGGCTCTGGGAAAATGAGATAAAAGCAAAGTCTTAACTGGGCGTGGTGGCACACACCTATAATCCCAGCACTTTGGGAGGCTGAGATAGGAGAATCACAAGTTCAAAGCCAGCCTCAGCAAAGGCAAGGCACTAAGCAACTCAGTGAGACCCTGTCTCTAAATAAAACACAAAACAAGGCTGGGAACGTGGCTCAGTGATCAAGTATCCCTGAGTTCAATCCCTGGTACCAAAAAAAAAAAAAAAAAAAAAAAAAAAAGTGAAGTCTTTTGTTCAAAGATTACATAACGCAAAATAGGAGAGAATAACTGTATTAGACGATCTGAACACCTCATATAGGTACATAAGGAGATATAACTGGCAAAAGAACAGGGAGAGCTTTAATGTTGTCGGTTCCAGAAAGATTACACTGATTGGTCTTGCTAGGGAGTTAGAAATTTTATTAATCTTTCAATAAGCCAAATTGTTACTCTACTTCTTCTTCTTCTTCTTTTGGCACCAGGGATTGAACCCAGGAGTATATAACCACTGAGCCACATCCCCAGCCCTTTTTTAATAATTTTTTTAGAAACAGGGTCTCACTGAGTTGTTTAGGGCCCCACTAAGTTGCTAAGGCTGGATTTGAATTTGCAATCCTCCTGTCTCAGCCTCCCTAGCCACAGGGATTACAGATATGTACCACCATGCTCAGCAGCACCTGGCATTTTTGAAAGTTATTTTTATCACATATAGAATTCAGAGTTGATGGCTTCTTTCAGCCCATTAATCATGTCATTCCATTTCTTCTGGTCTCTACCCTTTCTAATGAGAAGTCAATTATGAGAAGTCAACTGTAATTCATAACCTTGTTTCCTGTATGTAATTGGCTTTATTTTTCTTGTTTTTAACATTTACTCTTTATTTTTGATTTTTATTTTTCTGACTATGATTTAACTAGGTGTGGAATTTTGTGTGCTTGTGTGTATTGTGTGTTTGGATTGTTTGGGGATTTGTGGATTCTTCAGTATATAGGCTGTTTTCTACCAATATAGGGGAATTTTCAGCCATTATTTCTTCAGATTTTATTCTCCTTCATTTTCTCCTAGAGATTTCAATTATATATTTATATACTGGCTACTTAGTATTGTTCCAGAATTCACTGAAACTCTTTTTTTCCCCCTTGTGTGGCATGGGGGATTGAACCCAGAGGCATTCTACCACTGAACCACATCCCCAGCCATTTTTTTTTTAAACACATCATCTTTTTTTTTTTTTTTAATATCTTTATTTTATTTTTTTATGTGGCGCTGAGGATCGAACCCAGTGCCTCCTGCATGCTAGGCGAGCACACTACCACTGCGCCATAACTCCAGCCCCCCCAGCCATTTTTATTTGTTATTTTGAGACAAGGTCTTACTAAGTTGGCCAGGCTGGCCTTGAACTTGTGATCATCCTGCATCAGCTTCTTGAGTAGCTGGGACTATAGGCATGCATCACTGCTTTTAATTGGATAGTTATTATTTTATTTCTAACATTCTTTTGGTTTATTTTTTTGCTGATACTCTTTATATGTTTACTAAATATATTCATCTCTTCCTAGGCATCCTTAAATACTGTTATGATAACTATTTTAGAAACTTATCTACTAATTCCAGTACCTAGGTCATCTTGGACTCTGCCTCTATTGACTGTTTCTTTTCTTGTCTTCCTGCTTTTCACACATCTCATATCTTAAAAAATTATTGTTGAATATGGTTATAAAGGAGTTATAGAGACTGAATTATTGTATCTTCTTTTAAAAGATGTTGAGATTTTTTTTTTTCTTCTCTTAGGCTATTACTGACAAATCCTCTTGATTGTTCTAGGCTTTGCTTTATTGTTAGGCAGTTCTATTTCAGTTTTGTCCTTAGTCTTGAGGCATGACCTTCTGTTTGGGGCAGGGTACTTACTCCTAAGGTGTGGCTTCTTAGGAATTTCAATTGAACGCATGAAGTGCTTAATAAGGTCTCTCCACTTTTGCTAGGTCAGTATTCTGGTATTTTCAGCCCCGCACAGCTTGTGATTGCTTTACCCCACTCTCTTTCTCACAGTAGCCATTCTCTGCTGGGTCCCATGATGTCTCATCTTACACACAGGCTGCAAGGGAACCCTCACAAAGTCTTTATAGTCCTCTTAGTTTGCATAACTCCTTCCTTTTTGGTACCCTGCCCTCCAAGTTTCAGGGATGACAATCACTTGAGCCTTTTATTTGGATCTCTGCAGCTCTGCAAGACTTCCATATTTCTTTGGACTCTGCTTTCTTTTAGTCCAGTTGGTGTTCTTAGGCAGAAAGCTGAAGAAAATGCAGAGATCACTTAGTGTTTCATTTCTCTTAAGGATCACAGTCTGGCAATGTTTGTTGTCCAATGCCTGAAATCATGGCCTTGTTTCTAGCTGTTTTCAGGGGGAGGACAAGTCCAGCACCTGTCATTCTGCATGGCCAGAAGTGGCAGTCCTCTGGTTTATGGTTAGGTATGGTACATACACCTTAATAAAGTACTAAAACACTAAGTCACAATTTTCTTCCTTTATTTAAAGATCTTCTCTCTTCCTCTCTTCCCTTCCTCCTTCCCTCTCTCCTCCCCACTCTCCCCACTCTCCACCCCACTCTTTCTTTCTTTCTCAGGGCCTCATGCATGCTAAGTACATGCTCTACCACTGAGCTACATCTCCAGACTGATTTTCCTTGCACTTCTATATCAGGCCACTGTTCATGATGATGATTATGTATTCTTAATCTAAATTTAATAACCATTCATTTATTAAAGTTCATTTAAATTATTACAGTTAACATTTAGACATAATGGTTAATAGTTAACATGAATATACATCTGCCATACTTATTATAGTGTTTATCAAACATTGAAAGACAGCTGTTAAGGGTTTAATACAAAATTTGAGTAGAACAAAGTATATTCTTCCATTTTTAAAACTGAGATACATTAAAACTACAAGTGATCTATACAAACCTTGTTGACTGGCACAAAGTTTAACTTGTTTTTTTAATTCAAAAATAACTTTTTTCACTGTTGATAACTTAACTGACACATCAAAGAAAAATGCCAGAAACAAATTTGCCTGACAATGATTTGTAAGGAAGCTGAAATCAACTGCTGACTGCTTCATGACTTATGTCTTAGTTTATTGTTTAACAATTTATATCAAAGAAATATAAATGATAATGCTGTTATATAAATTGATCAGTGATAAGGCTTGTTGAGTTCATAGTTTACTTGAGAGTAGAATCTGCTCTAGGAAACTCTGACCTCATGTCTGAAAAACCAACAGCCCGGCAAATGCTCAACTTCTGATTCCACATCCTCATCTGTAAAATAAAGATTTGGTCTAGAGTTCTCTAGGATGTCTTCTAATATACCCAATCTTTCTGTGTTCTTATGTCCCATAGTATTACAATACTGTATTTTTGTCTTTCATCTTAAAATATTCATTCTATACATTTATTTTCATCTCAGAGTAATGGTGATCCTCAGATAGTTATTTATAGGAATAACACCCCCCACCCAACACACACATTTGTAGCTAAATGCCAGGTTAAGTTTAAAACTAAAAAGAAATCTAACAAGCCATGAATGTAATACATTGAGTCTCTAATTGCTCTTACAAAAATGAACAAAACTAAGAGAAATAGCTTGCACATTCACATGGAAACATAGATGCTAGAATATCACTGCCTGCCATCAGTTATCTCAAACAGAGTCCAAGTTTTTAAAGTCATTTCCTAACTAATGTTAACAAGCCCAGGTGTTTCCTGATTTCAGTTGCTTTAACTTAAAATAAAAATAAAGAACTGAGTAACTCGGGGAAATGTGTAAGATTCCTTTGTTGGCTTCCTTTCTCCTGCATCAAGCCCCTCTTTCATCTTAGTATTCCATGTGGTTTTTGTATATTCATGCCCATTACACCATGAGCTTCTCCTCTCTTTCTTTTTGCTATACTCAACAGAGTTCTCTTTTTTCTTTTGTGATATTCATGTTATTTTTTTTCAAATGTATCTCCATATTTCAATTCTTTAAGTCACTATGTTTGGACTAAGAGAATGTGCCACAAATCATCCCTCTGATTTGAAGGGTCTCTGTCAGTGGCAGGACTGGGCCCTCTGCATGGCTGTGGGTCTGTGCTTGGTCTGGGTCACCTCTGCCTCACTCTGGAGGAGCACATGACATTGAATGTGAGGCAGCAAGGATGGGGTGGGGAAGGAAAGTGAGCAGCACTGTGAGGCAGGACCGATAATATTTATGTAGAGCAGTGGGACTTTGCAATGTGCTTTAAATTCAGTTTCTTCTATGAGCCTGTGCAATAGTATGATTCATCCAAGATCATCTAGCAATTTTGGAGGATGCAAACCCAAGTCTTTGAATACTATTGTTTCCTATGTTCTTAAACTTGAATGAAGAAGAATCACCTGGGCTTTTCAAACATGGTTAAAAATGCCCATTCCAGGAGCATCGAATTCCCCGTTCAACCCCAAAGATCATGGTCGAAAGGTTGAATATCCCTGTTATCATTTTCTGGCTTTTGGAGCTAAAATTGTGTTGACTGCATAGTGGGATTTCATTAAATTAATGTGAAAATAAGCAGTACCTTGATTTACCTACTTCACTCTTCTGGTATCTAGAATAAACATTTGCTAGCTTTCTGTGTTCACAACAAATACCTCATTTCAGTGTTCTGAAAGAGGGGGCAGGAAGTTTGGAGGATTTTCAGGTAGAAATACATCTTCATTAGTTCTGTAGAAAGTTAAAATGTTGTCTTTTCCACGAGAAAGATCACCAGAGTTGATGTGAAATTTTTTTTTTTTTTTTTTTTTTTTGGTACTGGGGATTGAACTCAGGGGTACTCGACCACTGGGCCACATCCCCAGCCCTATTTTGTGTTTTATGTAGAGACAGGGTCTCACTGAGTTGCTTAGCGCCTCGCCATTGCTGAGGCTGGCTTTGAACTCATGATTCTCCTGTCTCAGGCTCCCAAAGTGCTGGGATTACAGGCTTGAGCCACCGTGCCTGGCTCTTGATGTGAAAATTTTATACTTTACCAGGATTTCAAGGACAACACATTTTTCATGCCTTCTTACTATGAATGATCTGCTCTTGGCAACATGGGCCACCTGCTTTTTCAACTGCAAAAGCAAGAAAACATTCAATTTGACCAGAAAGATGGCAGGAAATGATTAAAAACTGAAAATGTTAAAGTCAACCTTATTGTGATTTGGTATGCAGTTTTAAGATTTTTAATATAAGCTTTAAAAACTTGATTATGCCACGGAAACTTTCTCATTATAAAAAAAATCACAAAATACAGATTAATGAAGAAAAAGCCATGAATAATAATACTTATAAAATTGCTTACAATGTGCCCAGCCCTATCCCAAGTGCTTTGCATAGAGTAACTTCTATAATAGATGAGAAAACCAAGGCACAGTAAGAGTAAGTGGAGCCTAAATTCATAGTCAGGAAAGGCCAGGGATAGGATATGGGTAGAGGTGGTCTAGCTCCAGAGTCCCTGTTTTCAACACCAGGTGAACTCTGCATTGCAATCACAGTTAATACTCGGAGGTTAACCCTTCCAAATTTACACATACATACAAAATGCTCATGCACATTTCACACCAAATGGGATCTTTCTGAATTGTACTGTTCAATAGCCTGTTTTTTTTCACTAACAATATATTGTGAAAATCTACAGTGGCTACAAAATTATAGATTACATCCTGGTAGTAGTTATGACTACATCCTGGTAAAATATTCAATTTAAAGTAAAGCTCTCTCCCCTTGCATGGTTATGAAAAAACAGTTAAGAAGAACCAAGTGACCTTGATATTAAGATCATTTGAACTGATAAAAATCATTCTGAGTATTAAATTTTATTACTTTAAAACTATTCCATTCAAAGGCCAAAAGAGTGTGCAGAAATTCTTATAAATGACCGAAAGGCAATTCCAACAGACCTTGAAAAGCCCAAATATGAAGTCCAACAACCAGAATAGAGCTGATGATTGCATGGACCCTGAGTGAACTGGAGACTTCCATCAAAAAGGCATGGATAAAACCCAGCAAAGGGTAAAGAGAATGATGCTGTCAGAGCCAAGAGTCATCTTCCTTCACAAGTTTCTCATGCAAGCCATACACTCTAATAACTTGGTTGCAACTTGTAGTTAATGACCACTTGACTTGTTAATGGACCTGAACCAAATGAGAAAAGTTAATGGAACAGCCTGACCATTAGCTATATTAATAATAACAGGTTAGAGAGGATGATTGCTATATTTTAAACCATATTCCCTTGCTTTCTTTCACTAATGCTTCTTAAAAATGCTCCAAATATTTAGAAATAAGGAGTTGTAAGTTCTGCATTCAGAATTAAAGAATTTTATACTATGTTAGTTTGAAAAGATATTTTGGCCTCATTTGGTAACAGACTTCAAGATATTGCAGAAGAGTGATACAAAGAGATGTTTGAGGTGACTAAGTGCTATTAGTTTTGGCTCCCCTAAACTATCTCTTTTTAATTGTGCACAAATTGTTTTTTTTAATTGGCAAAACCACAACCAGGATTTGATGAATCTGTTTCTTTTATCTTTTTTGAGGGGTACTGGGGATTGAACCCAGGGCTTTCCCACATGCTAGGTAAGCACTCTATGCCTGAGCTGTATCTCTAGCTCCTGAATCTGTTCCTTGATGGCTGTAAGGTGTTCCAGGGTTTTACGTGACCACTAGAAAGGCATTTTGGTAATGTAAATGATTCTGAAATAACAATATTTTAATATGGGTAGATTCAGCTGGGTGAGTAAGTAAAAAAATAAATTAGTCATGGGAGAGATTTGTGTGTGTGTTCTCTTGATGCACATAAAATATTTAACCTCGTTTGATTTTCCTATTAGAAAATAGTGGCAGAAATGTTTTATGGAGTCATTGCTCTTGATCACCAGGCTATGCCCAAGCAATTGTCAGTACCAAGTGTTACTAACTTGACTGCCCTTTATGGGGGTATTACTTTTATGCTTGCTCCTCTGTTCTGATCCCAATCCCTGGAATCTGTCTTACTTAAGTGAGTGCTTGAGGCAAATAGTAATTTAAGGCCCTTCCTTTAAGGAAGCCTGAGGAAGGATAAGAAGCGGTGCTTGTCCATTGGGTTTGCTTGCCCTTTCAGGACTTTTCCCCTTCAGACTTCCTTTCCTTTGTTTCCTCAGTACAAGCTGTTCATCCAATGACACCCTAACTGTCTGGTATGTCAGGACCTCTGGGCTAACTGAAGTCCCCATTACTCTGATCTCATTCTCCTACCCGCCCCCATGTTCCTGCTTCCTCCTTTATGTCACTGAAGCACTTCCCTTTCTCCACTGTGAAGCTCAGAAACTTTATAAGGATGTGTCTAGGTGTGGGTCTTGTCTTACTTGTTCTGCCCAATACACCATATCCTTTTCAAATATGAGATAAGTGTATTTTTTTTCCATTTTGAGAAATGTTAGTGCATCTGTGCAAGATCTAACATTTTCTGTTCTTTTTGGAACACTCATAAGTAGGACACTGTGGCCCCTCTAATTTAGATGTACCTTTGTATATTGGAAATAGATATGGAATGGCACTGCTATAACCTCTGCCCTGTACACCACTCTTCCTTGCCCGCTGAGAATGTCTATCTTCTTGTTCCTTGTATGCAGCACAAGCAGTGATTTCCAATCCTACTATGGATTAGGATTAACTCTGGGAATGGGTTTATGTAACAAGCATTTTTTCAAAAACTAGGTCAAAACTCAGCTTCACTATGTATTAACTATGTGATCCAATTCCCATAAACTTTCTGACCCGTGGTTCCCTTATTTGTAAAACAGAGATGTTAATAATGTTCATATGGTTGCCATGAGGATTAAATGAATTTGTCAAGTGCCTTGTTATAGTGCTGGTAGTTGCTCAACAAATTATAATATGGCAGCCAACATAACAGCCAAAGTGCACCATGTGACTGGCAGTGTATCAGATGCTTTAATTATTTTATCTTCAGAGCCCTTTAAGGTAAGTGCATTTATCGTTCACAAGCACAACACTGTAAGAACTGTTTCATTTATTTGCGTTGCATTCCAATTTTTATCCTTTGTTATTCATATTTTATGCTACTTCACAGTGTGTTTATACTTCTTACTCTAATTTTTAAATGTTTTTTACTATTCTTTGGTTGTTTATTGTATATAATTTTAATAATTACATAATATTCATTGGGTTGCTATTCTATAATCTACTTACACATTCTACTATTGCTAGATGTCTTCAGGCATAAGAGCCCATTTCATATTTTGATTTTTTTTAAACATTTATTTTTTAGTTGTAGGTGGACAGAATATCTTTATTTTTATGTGGTGCTGAGGATCGAACCCAGTGCCTCACGCGTGCCAGGAGAGCACACTACCACTACGCCATAACCCCAGCCCCTCATATTTTGATTCTTATTTTTTAATGTGGAATTGCTTTCCAAGAGCTGTGACATTTTATACTAACATGCAGTAGTTTTTGACCTGCCTGTGTTAATATCTAAATACTCTAATTCTGGAAGTAGAATGAAGGTTGTGTGATTTGTTTCTTAATAAATCCGAAAAATGGCAGTGATTCAATCAAGCAACTCATCAGCCAAAAAAGCATTCAGATGATATATTAGGAGTTATATATAAAGAAGCCTAAAGTTATAGTGTGACTAAGACAAGAAACAGTAGTGGTGATATGATCCTGTAAAAGGATCTATAATATAGATTTTAAAGCAGTCAGTATAGATACATCTGTATTGCAATAGTTGCTTTATTGTATTACATATAAGCCACTGGTGAGTGGGGTGGGATGTGCAGAGAGAAGGGACTTTTTGCTCCCCTGCCTTCCAGGGGAGTTGTCTGGGGCAACTCTGCATAAAAATTGTTACATAGGTGAGGTCGGTATTGACAGATGTACTTCCTATAGGTACCTTGTAATTGTGTGGTATTCCCCAGGAGCTACTTCATGACACATTACATAAACTGGAGGCAATAAAGTCATCCTGGGGATTGATTTAAAGATGCTGGTTGAGAAAATCCTTGCTCTGCTGGGGCTGTTAAGCTGGGAAGATGGGAAGTTGGAGCTGTTAGTGATCATTTTTCCTGGCTGTATGAACAGAACCATTTGCAGGAGGAGAAAATGAGCAATGTGGGAGAGAGAAGCAAAATAAAACCAACAGGTGATGTGGAGGGGGAAGGAAGAAAAGAAAGTATAAGTTTGCTAGAAAACACCATAGGTAGCCTGTTTGTGACTTTTGCGGGGTTCAAATATCTCATTCTAAATGTGTGACTTCAGTCAGGTAATTTTGGACAGCAGGCTGACAGCCACAAAGATTCTTATTTTCCTCCTCCTCCTGCTCCATTGTTAGCTAGGATCTGACTGTGTTGCCCAGACTGGTCTTGAACTTGTGAGCTCAAGTAATCCTCTTGCCTCAGCTTTCTGTGTAGTTGGGACTATAGTCATGTATCACTGTGCCCTGCTACATGCTTCTTTATAAACTAGGGCCCATCCCTTCACCTGTGCCCTGAATGGTATTTTCTCTTGTATTCTCGGAACTGTGATCTCTCTCCTTTCAATACCCATTCTAAAAAAGCCCTCTTCCTTGCATTCTGTCTTCTTTTTCAGTGCTCTCTCCTTCCTATTCCAGCCAAAACTCTTGAAAACGTGTCTTCTCCCACTCTCTCCACCTCATTTTTTACTTCATCCAACTCCAAATGGTCTTCTACCCCCAGCTCTACTCAAACTGCTCAAAGATTACCCAGGATCTGTCCACTGCCAACACCATCTGGCACGCTTTCGTCCTTGCTTAATCTCTTAGCATCATTTGACTTAGCTCACAATTCCTCCCTGCTTGTACACTTTTTCTTTGATTTCTATAATGCCTGGACACCACATCCTCTTGATTTTCCTCCTATGCTGCTTCTCAAGCCTCTTGCCTGAATCTCCTCCACCTGTAAATGTTGGGAGTTTCCGGCAGGCTCTGTCCTCTCTTCCTGTCTTTTCCCATAACTGAATCCCACCCATGATTCTAGCTTCCATTACTACCTATATACATTGGCTTCTAAATTTATGTCTTTACCTCAGACTGCCCCTCTTAGCATCACAACCACCTAGCCAATTGCCCAGTTCAGATTTCCACTTAACTGTATCACAGATATATCAAACTCGACAAGTTTTAAATTGAACTCTTCATCTCCTCCCACAAATCTTATCCTCCTGCAGGGTTTCTTAACTCCTTAATGACTTCTCAATTCACTGAGTTGCTCAAGCCACAATCTGCAAGTCATCCTTGATACTTTCCTCTTCCTCATTCCCTCCATGCAATCCATTCCCAAGATGTCAATTCTACCTCTTAACCACTAAATCTATTTACATTCATCTCCATCACCATCTTCCCTCCTTTCAGTGTTGGCAATGGCCTCCTAACTGGTCTCCACAAACCCATGGTTATTCCTTCCAATCCATTCACTACATAGGCCCAGATATATATTTATTTTGGTACCAGGGATTGAACTCAGGGGTACACGACCACTGAGCCACATCCCCAGCCCTATTGCGTGTTTTATGTAGAGACAGGGTCTCACTGAGTTGCTTAGCGCCTCGCCATTGCTGAGGCTGGCTTTGAACTCGCGATTCTCCTGTCTCAGCTTCCCAAAGTGCTGGGATTACAGGCATGTGCCACCACGACCGGCTGCCCCAGAGATATATTTTAAAACACAAATTTCATCTGGGCCTAACTCTGTTTGATAGACTTCTTGGGCTTCCAGTTGCCCGTAGGTAATATGGAAAGAATTTCCTATGACCTCCTAGTCTGTTCATATGTCTACCTTTTCAGGCTGATTTTATCCATTTGCCCCTTGCTTTTCTTGTCTTCAGCCACATAGAGTCCTCTCTGCTCCCAAACAGGTCAAATCATCCTTTTTTTCAGGTTGTCTAAATGAGTGGATCCCTTTGCTGTTCACTTCTTCAGGGGATCCTTGCCTGACCACCAATGCAGGCTACATTCTTCCACGGCATCTTGGGCTTTTCCTTCACTGTACATACCCAACATGTGTCATCTTCTATTTGTTTCTTCTCCTCCCTATGGGACTGTAAACTCAAGGAGAGAAGGCACCCTGGCTGTCTTTCCTACTGCTCTGGCACTGCTGTGCCCCCTAATGCCTGACTGGCACTGGTTGATAGGTTAAAGATGGAGTGTCTGGTGTCCCTTATATCCCAACCCTGGGAAAGCTGTGCAGGAAATCTTTTAGTGGTTTTTAGAGTTCAGCTCTTTGGAAGAGAAGGCAACAGTTGACCCAAATTGTGAACTTGACCTTTTCCCCTGGAGCCCTAGGGCCAGAAGGGAGTCTTCTAGATGTCTGGTAACACACTTTACAAGCTCTGCCTAAAGCTAAGGTGTCTTTAAGGGGATGTGTTGTATCCCTGCCCTCTTTTAAGAACCTTTGGTGTTTTCAAGACAGGCCCTCCCCCACCAATCCATTGTTCTTATTTTCATTGTATAGTGTGCAGTTATTTCTGGCTAGTCCTTATTCACTAGTGTGAAATGGCTAAGATCTTATTCTGAGAACCCATTAGGGAACTGGGAAGAGGGGGCTAAAAACAAACCTCCTCCAAAAAAACCAGTATAGCAAGAAAGAGAGTATCTTAAGAATGGCGTAGACTTTATGGGATACAAATTGGTTATGGCTGGCCTTCAGGAAGCACACCTTTCGGTGCAGCAGAGTAAACCAAAAGTTTTCCCAGGGGACAAAACCTTTAGGAGCAGTGGGTGGGAAGGATCAGAAGGCTGCTCACTTTGACAACAGTAACACAGAGTGTTCTTTGAAGAGGCAATTTTCAGCCGCATGTGTGAGGGCACAGCCTGTGCGTGAACATTTTCTGCCCTTGCCAGGCAGGGCTGGGTGGACCACTCCGCAGAGGAAGAGACTTATTAGATCTCGGCCAGGTCTCTCTCCTGAAGAACCAACCTTTCCTGCTCTTTGTGCAAGGAGACACACCTCTCTAAGGAGGAGGTCAGGATTTCCATCATTACTACTGCCCTATTAAAAACATAAACAAAACAACTGTGTAATTACCCTCTGCAGGAAAGGCGCACAAACAGGATGAGCCATCCCTGTAAAGATTAGGAAAAAGAATCTCCCCGTCGCCGTGCTCCTGCCTCCGGCCAGGGCTCTCCCAGATGACCAGGCAGGGTTACTAGTCTGTCCTTCCTCTTCCGCATCCTCCCGACCTTCCAGCCCTCCCAGGGCCCGTCTTCCATGCCTCAGGTGTTTGGTCACGCTGGCCCACGAACCCTTCCATTTTTGGCTAGCTCGTGGGGCAGCCCCTAGCCGGCCGCGAGCGCCTGACCCGGACAGGGAGAAGTGAGCACGCAGTGAGGTGCGGGCGTTGGGCTCCTCCGCGGCGTGCGCCGGGGCACTCCACCCGCAGGGCAAGGCGGCGGGCTGCGCACCACACCCCCGGGGTGCAGAAGGCGCGGGAGTCCGCGCTGGGGTTCAGTGAACTTGGAGGCTGGCGGCGCGAGGTTGCAGTCCGGGATGCGGCGGCAGCTGCTTCCTGGTTTGAAGCTCGCCGAAGGGGGGAGAGCGTGAGCCCGCGGAGGCGGGGGCAGGAGGAGAGGCAAGAGGAGGCGGGGGAAGAGACGCTTGGGGCTGGAGCGAACCGGACCGGTCGCTCTCCTGGGAGAAGAGCTTCCCGGCCCTGGAGAAGGGGCGAGTCCCACGCGATCCTCCGGGAAGCGCCGCACGCTCGAGAGGAACGGTCGAGCTTCCCCGGCCCGCGGAGGGCTCGGCGCCGGGCTCCCCTCCTTTCCACCTCGGGAGTAAGAGAGGGAGGGAAGGAGGGGAGGGGAAGATCCCACGGAGGAGGCAGAATGGCCGGTCGAGGGGGACTTTGGCGCTGCTTTTCCCCAGAGCTGCCTCTACTCCTGCGGCTGCCGCGAGGGCTGGCCTGAGCCGAGTCTCCGCGCTTTCCCGTGCGAGCCAGAGAGGCCCCCCTGGGGCCAGGGCAGCAGCGCCAGCATGTCGTCCGGCACCATGAAGTTCAATGGCTATTTGAGGGTCCGCATCGGAGAGGCGGTGGGGCTGCAGCCCACCCGCTGGTCCCTGCGCCACTCGCTCTTCAAGAAGGGCTACCAGCTGCTAGACCCCTACCTGACAGTGAGCGTGGACCAGGTGCGCGTGGGCCAGACCAGCACCAAGCAGAAAACCAACAAACCCACCTACAACGAGGAGTTCTGTGCTAACGTCACCGACGGCGGCCACCTTGAGCTGGCCGTCTTTCACGAGACACCCCTGGGTTACGACCACTTTGTAGCCAACTGCACCCTGCAATTCCAGGAGCTGTTGCGCACGGCCGGCACCTCCGACACCTTCGAGGGTTGGGTGAGTAGCGTTAACTCCTCCTCTTTGTGTCCACTGGACCTCTTCTTCCATTCCATTTTTCAAAAATCGCCCGGGTCCCGCTTTCCCATTGCTCAGCAGCGGGGGGAATTCCCTCCAGACTTTGGTCGTCTCCCAGATGGCCGCGGCACTGGTGACGCGACCGTGGTGGGTGTGTGCGGGCGCAGGTGTGTCTTTAGGAACTCGGCCTGGATCTGATCCCTTTTCAGAACCTCAGCTTTGGGCTAATGGGAAGCCGGGTAGAGGCTAGGGCGGTCACCTCCCTCCGCCGGGGCTTTGGGTTAGACATCCCAATTCTCAGCCCACGGTTAAATAGGAAAGGCAAGAAAGGGATGATATGAAAGTGCTTCAAGCGCTTCTTAGGAGAAAGCCATACATTCTCGCGAGTATTATTCATAGTGTTTATGGATACATGTTGGTTCAGCCGTGCAGACGTGCACACGTGTTTCAGCATGCACATCCATTACATCCCAGAGGTACAGAAGCTACGCTGGCAGGGATCAGATTGCCTGGGATTGCATGTTGGCGAAGTTTTATTGTTTAGCAGTTTTCCAAGGAGATGAGCTTTTCGTGTGTTAGCAACCGACTTTGTCCAATCTGATATGTGTGAGTTCTGCAGTGTGCAGTTTCTGCAACTATTGGTCTGAGACTACCAGAGCTCCTTAGCAGATTGTCGACCGCCCTCCCTCCCGGCCATCACCTACCCTGCTGGTGCTCCTTTGTATGGACAAGTAGCTACCGGCAACTTCTCACTTGCCTCTGCTTTCCGCATATTTCCCATGAGGTAAAATTTCTGATGTAAATAAGCTAAAATTTCTAGAGCACTCTGCACAGTGTAGAAATGCTTTTGCTTCTTAATCCTAACACTGTCCTTGTGGTGTAGATGTTATGGTTCTCAGTTTGAGATGCTGAAATGATACAGTGAAGTGGTCTGGTTTGAAGACTAAGAAGTTAAATGGTTTAAGTTGTGGAAAGAGTCAGTTTTGAACCCAGAATGCAAATCTGTATTGGAAATCTCTTTGAAATTAATAAGTGGTGGAATCGGATGGATAATGATGAAGATACATTTAGGTTTTTATTTTATGCTTTGGGGAATTGATAATTTTACCTTATGCTCTCTAGAATTAGAGATGGCTTGTGGAACTACCCCTTTTTTTCTCTCCCTTCCTCCCCTCCACCCACCCTCCCTCTCTTCCTTCTTTCCTTCCTTCCTTCCTTCCTTTTGTGGATCACTGAGGATTGAACCCAATGGCACTGTACCACTCTTTTTTATTTTTTATTTTGGGACAGAGTCTTGCTGAATTGCCCAGGCTGGCCTTGAGTTCTTTATCCCTCAGTCTCCTGAAAGGATTACAGGCATGTGCCATCAGGCTTCAGGTTAAAATTCACTTTTTTTTTTTGTACTGGGGATTTAAGCCAGGGCCTCATGCATTGTAGGCAAGCACTCCACCACTGAGCTACATTCCCAGACCCATTCACCTTTTTTTTTTTTTTTTGATACTGGAGATTGAACTCAGGGGCACTCCATCACTGAGCCACATCCCCTCTATTTTGTATTTTTATGTAGAGACAGGGTCTCACTGAGTTGCTTAGCGCCTCGCCATTGCTGAGGCTGGCTTTGAACTCGCGATTCTCCTGTCTCAGCCTCCCTAAGTGCTGGGATTACAGGCTTGCACCACCGTGCCCAGCTCACCCACCTTTTTTTAACAGAGGTCTAAAAACACCATGGCTGTTTAAGCACCATCATCAAATTATATTGAGTTTATTTTCCTTCAACCTAACTTACTTTCTGGAGTTTAGAAGTAAACTAGAAAGGAATGACTGAAATATACTTAGACATTTGCATTTTATCCTGTGAGTTTCTGGATACGAAATAGAAATGAGCATAAGAATCTGAATGGATTTACTGATTAGTGTCTGACTAGGAGTTAGGTTAGGCAAAGCTCTGTAGGAACCAGGTTCTGAGGTATGGTGGTTCAGATGGGCCAGTGGCCATGAGAAGCTTGTCTTTTTGGAGAGAACCTAGATTGGTACTTCTCACTCATGGTTTGAGGATTTGAATCACCAGGGAGCTTTGGATTCCCCACCCCAATTCTTTGTCCTGTGGATTGAATCAGGGCCTCTGCATACTAAGTAAACACTCTGTCCCTGAGCCACATCCCCAGCCCTTTTTATTTTCTGAGACAGGGTCTCCTTGTATTACATTTCAAAGCTGATTTCCAACTTGTGATCCTCCTGCTTCAGCCTTCTGAGTAGCTGGATTTGAGGAGTGCACCATCTGCCTGCTGAAGAGCTCCACTTTTTTAAAGTCGAGCTGAAGAGCTCTAGCTTGGTACCCAGCAACAGTACTTAAAGGCTCCCCAGGTGATTCCAATGTGCAGTTAAGGTTGAGAACGTATAGCCTAAATGAAGACCAAGAGATGAGGACTGAAGAAGTTGAAATGTGGGAAGATGCAGTTCACTTGACTAGGTGGTGTGCGGAGCTGGTTATTATGCCACTGGATGAATAAATATTTAAATGAAAAGTTAATTTATGTAATTGTCTAAAATAATTATACTCAGATATTTAATATAACCTGTTGGTGGTGTTTTGGGAAACGTGAATGTTTGGTAGGATAGGTTTAGCACTTAAATAAACCAACAATTTGTCATGCATTTACATTCAGTTAGAGAGCAGATTTTTTTTTAAATTTTATTTTAGGTTCTGGGTGTTTTGAAACTGAAGATAGGGTAGATATTGTTTATTTTTTCCTCTTGTTAAAAAATATTTGAAAATATATGCTTTTTAAACTATATAGATTAAAAGGTTCTTTGAAGTTCAGGATTATAGAAATTCTTATCTTTGCTATAATAAAATGAATGTGTAGTTTATTGAGACAGTTACATATGGAGTCATTGAATTTACTCCACAATAAATTTGTGTGTTGCAAGTGAAACTACAGATTGCTGACTTTTTAAAAAACCTAGCCGGGACTGGGGCTGTGGCTCAGTGGTGGAGTGCTTGCCTAGCATGCGTGAGGCCCTGGGTTCGATCCTCAGCACCACATATAGATAATAAATGAGTGGAATAGGGATCCATCAACAACTAGAAAAATATTTAAAAAAAAAAAAACAAAAAAAAACCCTAGCCATTTCGTTTTTGCTACATCATGAGAAGGTCTAATGGTAGCTTTATTGTAAAACAGAAGATGTAAAAACAGAAGATACTTTTATCATGAGACTCATGTTAGGCTTTCTTGTTTATGGTACTTTCTACATATCAAAAAGATAATCATTAACATTGGTGTTAGTGTAAGTTCATTGCTAAGTTTGATAGGAGAAAGCATTAGATCTATTTTATGCAATATATACCTAGTGCCAACCACATTGCCTGAAATGGAGTAAATTTTTGTTTACAGATTCTGTTTGTCTGTCTCTGTGTGTGTGTATATATATATGTCTATATCTCTGTATATAATTTTATTCAGTCTACGTAAAACCCAAGGATGTGGAACACACCTAAAGGAGTTCTTAAATGGAAATTCATAGCTTTAAACACTTAAATTAGAAAATCTCAAATCAAAGACCTAAGTTTCCACCTAGAAGAGTAAATTAACCCAAAGTAAGTGGAAAGTAGGAAATCATAAAGATAGCAGAAATCAGTGAAGTAAGAAACAGAAAAATCAATGATACAAAGAGCTGGGTTTTTGGAAATAAAATTAATAAACTTCAAGCCAGAATGATCAAGGGGAAAAAAAACCCAACAGGACACAAATTACCAATATCAGGAACAAGAGAAACATTATTCCAGATCAAGGATAAGGAGAGTATATTATAAAGAATTTTATGTCAGTAAATTCCACAATTTAGATGAAATGAACAAATTCTTTGAAAGATGCAAACTAACAAAATTACCTCAAATGACTCAGATAGTGTTATATCTATTAAAGTAATTGAATTTGTAGTTAAAAATCTTTCACAGTGCAACCTCAGGTCTCAGATGGCTTTACTAGTGATTTTTATGTACATTTAAGGAAGAAATATTTTCAGCTCTGTATGGACTTTCACAAAATAGAAGAGAATTTATTCCCAAACTCATTTCATAGGCTGACTTTATACCAAATATCATGGTATATTACCATTAAACCCAAAACTGATGAAGATGTTACAAAAAAGAAAGCCATAGACTATTCGTCTCCTGAACATCATGCAAAACTTCTTAAGTTTTACCAAATCAAATCTAATAGTATAGCAAATGGATGGTGTCTCTTGACCAAGTGCAATTTGTGATCAGTACTACAAGGCTGATTTAACATTTACAGATTAGGCAGTGTATATTAATGGGGTAAAAATGAAGATCTGTGTGATCATCTCAATAAATGAGAGAAAGAATTTGACAAAAATTCAGTATCCATTCACAATAAAAATTCTCAGAAAATTGGAAGTAGGAGAGAACTTATTCAATCTGATAGGAAAGCACATCTATGAAAAACCAACAGATATCACCTTAGTGGTGAAAAATTGAATAATAATCCTCTGTGATCAGGATTAAGGCAAGGATGTCTGAGCTTTCCACTTTTATTCAGCATAGCACTGGAGTTCCTGGTCAGTGCAATAAAGCAATTTCAAGAAATAAAATGTATGTAGATCACAGAGAAAGAAGTAAAACTGTATTTATTTGCAGACAAACAATTGTAGAAAATGCTAAGGAATGCACGAAAAAGCTATTAGAAATAACAAATGCGTTTAGTGGGGTAGTAGGATCCAAACCAAAATACAAAAGTTGATTGTATTTCTGTGTACTATCAGTGAACAATTGAAAACAGAAATAAAAATGCTATTTATTGCTATTTATAAGAACATTAAAGGTGTGAAATTGGATAAATTTGATAGAAGGTGCAAGAATTTTCATTGGAAAGGACAAGACATTGCTGAGATAAAGATATGTAAATGGAGAGAGAGAGATTGTGTTCATGAATGGGATGATTCAATATTATTAAGAAATCAATTCTTCTCAAAGTATTCAATAGATTTAATGCAGTCCCAACTAAAATTGTGGTGAAGTTTGTCATAGAAATTGGCAGACTGATTTATATTTATATTGAAATTTATTTATATTTATATTGAAATGTGAAGTATCTATACTGGTCTAAGAATAGTTTTGAGGAAAAAAAAAAGTCGGGGGACTTATACTTTCTGATTTCAGAGTTTATTGTAAATTACCATAATCAAAATAATGGGATTTGGAGTAAAGAGAGTCTTATAGATCAGTGGAACAGAAGATAGTTTAGAAATAAGATCCACACATATAAAATTAGTTGATTTTTTTTAAGTAACAATTTTTTAAATACCTTTATTTTATTTATCTTTATGTGGCACTGAGGATCAAACCAGTGCTTCACATGTGCTAGGCAAGTACTGTACCACAGAACTACAACCCCTGCCCAGATCAATGACAACAGTGCCAAGAAGATAGTTCAATGGAGAAAATATTAATCTTTTCAACAAGTGGTACTTGAACAACTGGATAGCCACACACAGAAATACAAGCCATGACCCTTACCTCCTATAAGACACGAAGATTAATTGAAAATAGATTATATTTCTAAATGAAAGAATTTGCAAAATTTCTATAAGAATACGTATTAGAAAATCTTAGTCACCTTAGATTCAGGAAAACATTTTTAAATAGCGCATGTGTGTGTACACACACAGACCAACTCTTACAAGAGTAAGAATTTGGATTTTACCAAAATTAAAAAATACTGCTTCTCAAAGGATGCTTTAGAAATTGAAAGCATAAGGTAAAGACTGGGAGAAAATACTTGCAAGATATAAATCAGACAAGGACTTGTAGCATGACTATATTAAGGAATTCTTAAAACTTAATGAAAAAAGTACCCAATTTAAAAATAGCATTTGAATAGGCACCCTCTTGGCAAATAGCACATGATAATGTGCTCAAAATCATTAGTCATTAAGGAAATGCAAATGAAAACCAAAAAGAAATATCAATATGCTCCCACTGGAAAGGCTAAAATTAACAAGACTGAACATAACAAGTGTTGGTGAGGAAGTGGAGCAACTGGAACTCTCACATGCAGCTGTTAGGATGTCAGATGGTACAGTCATGTTGGAAAACAGTTCATCAGCTTGCTAAATTATTAAACATATACTTACTATGTGACATCTCTTCTTAAGTGTTTACCAAGAGAAATGAAACCATGCATACAAAAGCTTGTCTGTGAATGTGTGCAGCAACTTTATTTGTGGTAAGTCCAAACTGGACACTTAAATGACAACCAGCAAATGAATAGTTAAACAAATCATGGTGCATCTATATCTTGGAATACTTCCTAACAGTAAAAAGTGATGAACTGTTGATAATATGTAACAACATGGATGAATCTCAAAGTAATTAATGGTAGATGAAAAAGGGTAGACCTTCCCCCGTCTCTGCCAAATGAATACATACTGTATGATTCCATTTATGCAACATCATGGGAAATGAAAATGAGTCTGTAGTGAAGAAAGGAAGCTCATCAATGGTTGTCTGGGGATGAGGAGTTTGGGGTAAAGGCAGGATGGATTACAGAGGAAACACAAGCGGCAGCGGCGGGAGGGGGAGATATATTCTTTAATTGTGATGATAGTTTCACAGTTATATGTATGTATCAGAGCTCATCAAATAGTTCAGTTATGTGCATGTTATATGACAATCATACCTCAAGATGGCTGTAGGAGAAAACAATAAGGATTTATCATTTTTCTTTTATCTAATATGTTAAATAAGATGCTAGTAAATAGCAGAATTAGATTTGAGTCAAGTCTGGCTTTTGAAAGCTGCATTATCTTTTTAGTGCAGAAAACATTTTTCAGAGTAGGGGTGTAAAAAAATCAAAATCCCAATAAAACAAACTTATTAAATTAGATTCTGGTCTTTGGATACAGTTTCATTTTCTGAATTATCACTGTCAGATTTTTTTTTTCCTGCTTCTAGAACTTGTTTATTTTGCATTATTTCTTGGATTTGTGAAGACTGAAAGTTTGCCGAAGTTAAAGCAGTTTCCTTCTTTCATGTATTTGTTCTTGATTTGCTGACTTTTCAAATGGGGATTGGCATCTACTACTTAATGCTCAGCGCTGCGGGGAGGAAGGAGGAGCTGGAGGCTGCATCATGGAAAGACCTTGGCGCCCCTTCAGGAAGGAAGGACCTTCTTGGCGGGATCCCAGACTGTTTTCCTGTTCAACCCTCCTGAAGACATTCTGTTCTCTGCAGCCCTGTAGGACTGTTTTCTCTCAATTTCTCAGTAAGACACTTGTTTTGTAGTCCTGTCAGGTGAAGCAACCAGGTTACTCCTGAGCCATTATCTTTTCTCTTGATTCCTAGATCTAGGAGCATGAATTTACAGCACTAGTATTCTCCCAGATTCTCTATCTAGTGGCTCATTTTCTTTTGTAGTTTATAGTTAAGTTATTCATCCTTGTAATTGATGTTTTTTTTTCTGAGCCAATTGGTAATGAGTGCCTCACACTGACTAATCCCAGTGTTTTATGGGAAAAACGTATTCTGGAATCTCAAGGAAGGTCTATTCCAGCATATATGAATTGTATTTGGTGATACGGTATCTTTAATTTCACTGCAGTGAGGTTGGCTGCTTCTCATCATGCAGGTTTTAGCTTAAAGGTTTTCCCCTCAGGAGCATCTTCTGAGCCATATTATTATCTTGTCATCCTTCACTGCACTCATCACTCTGAGATCATTTTGTTCATCAACTTGCTTATTACATCTTCCTCCTATAGAGTGTAAACACCTTGAGAGCAGGGACCCTGCCTCTCATCCACTGTTCTAACCCCAGCAACATAAGCAGCCTCTGATACACAGTAGGCACTAAATATTTGTAAAAAGAATGAAATTTTATGTGCTTTTTGGGTGCAACTAAGGTGTATGTACTCTGTGAATGTCTTTCCAGAAGTAGTTTATTCATCTTTCAAAAAGAAATAACTGCAAATAATTGGGGAGCAACCATCATTACAGCATTTCTTTTTTAAGTCACCCAAGACATTGTAATATGTGCTTGAAAGACTGGGTCAGGTTTTTATGCTCCTTGTATATGGTAGTGGATTGAAAACCCTGTGGACGAAAAATTTCCTACCTTTTTCCTTTTTTTAGTTGTTGATGGACCTTTATTTTATTCTTTTATTTATATGTGATGCTGAGAATTGAACCCAGTGCTTCACACATGTGAGACAAGCATTATACCACTGAGCTACAACCCTAGCCCCCTGCCTATTTCCTTTTACAAGTCTATGATTTTTACACCTCCTGTACTATATGGTAAATTCTTGCAATTTTTGAGCCCAGTGTTAAGTTTGGGGAGCAGCAGGAAACAACCTTTTAAAGGTTGTGCTTCAGCCTTGGAGAGCTAGTGAGGTTGGTGGATGGAGCATGAATCATTTTATCTTATGCAACTCTTAGTACAGTTTTGGTATCTATCAAATGGTTTAGAATGGTGATTAGTGGTGATGGTAAAAGTGCTGTGGGTTTTTATAAGGTGGGTTGCCTTTATTCAGAGTAAGAGAAGTACCTTGGATTTTCTGTAGTCTTTTTTTATCTAGTTTATAAAATAATTGTCAAGATCATGTCCTCCCTGATATGCCCAGTCTGGATTTGGTCCTCTTCCTTAGTGTCTCCTTGGGACGTCCATTGCCTCCCTGTCTTCGATCCTCAAAGAATGGACATGTAAATGGATTGGCCTCACACAGAAGTGGGATGCATGAGGGAATTCAGAATATAATGGAATGGTTGATAACTAGGATTCGTCCCCTTTGCTCTTGAGGCAGCTACTCCACAAACTGTTACATGTTTCTACCAGAAATGCCAAGCCCTAGTCGAGCCTTTATCCACCGCCAAGTCTGTCCTGTGGCCCAGGCATCGTCCTGTGGCCCAGGCATTGTGCTATTACCTGGAAAGTCAAGCAGACAAAACAGATATGGCCCATTCTCTGAAAGTACTTGTAGTTCCAAGTGAGAGGTAGATTGGGGATAAAAAAAATGAAAGCAACCAGGACATTATAGAACAGAAGTAAATACTCAGATGCAGGGAAGCAGCTTGTTTGGGAAGATCAGGAACATCTTCCTGGAGGGAAGGTAGCTGATTCTTAAGGCCCCAGCATAGGTAACCACAGTTCACTTAAATGACTGAAAAATCTTTCCTCAAAAGAAGAAAAGGAACTTGTGACCTGTAATGTTCTCCAGAGAGACATCACAGGTGCCCTTTTGAAGGGTAAATGTCTGTGACCCGCAGATGTGTTTCCATCTTTGGAAAGTTTGGGAGGGACTAACCTGCCAAGACTTTTTTTTAAAAATTTTTTTATAGTTGTAGATGGACACGACATCTTTATTTTTATTTTATTTATTTTTATGTGGTGCTGAGGATTGAACCCGGTGCCTCGCACATGCGAGGCAGGCCGCTCTACCACTGAGCCATAATCCCAGCCTCCTGCCAAGACTTTTAACAAGATCCACTGTATTAGAACCATCAAATACTTAAGTTTTGTATGGATCATAAAAGAATCATAGATGTTGAACAGAAGGATCGTGTAGTTCAGAACCACCACAATAAAAAAACCTGCCAGCTCTTAGGCCCACAGACAGCCTGCAGGTGTATTCATTTGGTAAAAATATTTTTAGCATTGAAACTGAAGACATTTAGTGCCAACCAGTTCACTATAGGCCCCACCACTCCCTATTGTCAAACCAGTCCTCTTGACTCATTACATGCTCGATCCTGGGAGGTTTTTGAGTTTGTGACACCATAGCTCAAGCCTTTGTTTTCAGAATGTGGGAACCAAAGCTCCAGCCCAAGCATTACAATTGCTCTGGTTCACAGGAAGTGTGACACACACACACATACTTCATATCTACATGTATATTTACAAAAATGTAGATACATTTATTTAGATTTATTTAGATATGTATTAATTTATAAATAAATCAGAGACATTTTTTATATTTTTATATACGTATGGATGTGTGTATATATATATTTATATCCTAAAATTTAGAGAAAGCTAGCTTACTAGTACATATATAGGAAGTTACCTTTTATTGCCAAGTAGTATTTTATTAATTATCCCATTAAAAAGACTCTTTTATTTTATTTTATTTTTTTTGTGATACTGGGGATCAAACCTAGGGCCTCACATAAGCTAGGCTAGTGCCTCTTTGTGTTTAGTGAGCAACTTCCAATAATATATGTGTTATCCTATATGGGAGTCCAGTGAGTGGGGCTCAAGGTGTGATTTTGTCACTGATCAGCTGGAATCTAAGGCAGATCTCCATTTATCATGGTCTCAGTTCCTTGGCTTATATTATGAGGGGGTTGCACTAGAGTATCTAAGGGCCCTTCCATCTCCAAAGCCTGTCTCCATGTATTAGGCAGTCACATTCTTTCTTCCATTTTGGAGTAACTGGCTTGGTTTTAAGCAGTCAAAATGAATTATGTCTTATCAAAGTTAGTAACTTCCAAAAATTCACTTGGTCCAAATCTAAATTGCTGTGGCTTGGAGAGGATTTAGTGTGTGTCCAAGGGACTTGCTCAGCCCTGATGGTGATGTTGGTATTACTTCCTTGGCTTAGAAACAGCCTTAAGGAGATACTGGGTACTCATTTTAAGCCATGCAGTTGTATTTCTTAATTTACACTAATGCACTCCTTTCTCTGTGGAATGGTTGTTATTTCCTGGTTATCTCATGTCAGAGAGAGACTGAGAATCCCACTGTTTAAGCTTTTGCTAGAAGCTATTCTCACTAGCATGATAATTAAATCTTTGCAGTCTCAAAGTGTCTGTAGCCACCAGTCTATATATTCACCCTAGGTGATGACAAAGACTATAAATCACTTATTGGACAGACATTTTAATTAGATGGAGGAATGAGCCCAAGGGTATTGGCTATCACGGTATTTAAATGCTGTGCTGAAGAAGTTTATGAGACACGAAATTTTTGTTGAGAATCATGGTACTATCCAGACTGCTTTATCAAGATTATTACATTTGTGTGTTTCTGTAGTGCCAGTAAATTAGAGCAGTGGTTGTGGAAGCTCATGGGACTTTTGTAGTAGAAAGACCACTTAACAAGGGACTTAACTAGCAATGCTTTTATTACATGCTGCCTTCTTGACAGTTCCTTTGATTTTATGTTTTGCTCTTGCACATCTTTGACCTCACAGGGAGAGAAATACTTAATAGGTTACCAAAGGTGTTAAGTTTGTACTTGTGGTAAGAAGTGAAGAAATTTGCCAGAGGGTAGACTGTAGTGAACATGAGCCCCTCATAATTGCTTTAATAATGTAAGTCATTTGGGGCCAGTGTGAGCATGTTCTGTATCTACCCCTGGATACCCAATTTCAGATCTAGGCCCTGTTCTTCAGGCACCTGAACCCAAACCACAAAGCTGCATTTTCCCTTTGTAAGTTGTATTTATCCCTTGCATTTGCATGACACTATCTTTGCATCTCTCTTGGCCTCTGACCTCACACTGGACTTTGGCTTTCTCGTCTGTGATGTCAGAGGGCTAGGCAGCCTGAACGCTGTGGCCCTGTACAGTGTCAGAGTTTAGTGGTTTCAGTTATGGTTCCATTGGACAATGGACATTTTGCTCCCTTCTGTCTTCTGGAGATTGTTCTGCTATTTCTCAGTTTGTCATGCGTGTGTTTACACCGTTCCCTAAACAGAATGCATGTAGTAACTCCCAAGTTTGGGGCCTCTTAGATGTTTTAATATGTCTTTCTTTGTTTCATCATGGTATGGAAGAGTTGAGATCAGATTCCAAGACAAGCAGTGCTTCTCAAATTATTTCTGAGCCATGGATCCTTTCTTTTTTTGTGAGTGTGAGGTGGGTACAGGGGATTGAACTCAGGGACACTCGACCACTGAGCCACATCCCCAGCCCTGTTTTCTACTTTATTTAGAGACAGAGTCTCACTGAGTTGCTTAGCACCTCACTTTTGCTGAGGCTGGCTTTGAACTCTCCATCCTCTTGCCTCAGCCTCTTGGGCTGCTGGGGTTACAGGTGTGCACCACCATGCCCAACTGTGGATCCTTTCAGTGATGGTGGAAACAGTGAGCTCTGTTTCTTGAAAAATACACATATGCGCACATTGACTGTGTTCTCAGAACAGTGTCACCAGATTAGGGGTTCTCTGACATGTCCTATGACATGGACGTAGGGCCTCAGGTGAAGTTACCTCGGCTAAAAAGTGTCAAAAAATAATAAAAATTTTATTAATTTCAAACTCCTAAGGCCTGATTCTAATATTTTCCCCTACATTTGAGAGCATTTTCATTTTAGTTACTTATGTAAGACAGTTAACTAGTTAAAGAAGAAGAGGAAGAGGAGGAAGAGGAGGAGGAGGAGGAGGAGAGCTGTAGATTTTAAAGAAAAAAAGTTGTGCTTTAAAAAAATACGTTCTTACCTAGTTCTGGCTCCTGCTGAAATACACTAGATGATGACCCACTTTAGGACCTATTTGGTTGTGTTATTTAGGTATTTTCAAAGCCTCTATTTTTGAAGGGGTTCTTTGAGGTTTGCAATAGATGAAAAGTTAAAAAAAAAATCTAGGACAGTATGAGTGACCTCGGCTTAGTCTCTTTTATTAATATAAACTTTTCCCCTATAAAACGAAATAGGGTTTATTTGTTTTGTAAACTTTTTCTTAAAACATTTATCCTCTTTTGCGGCTGTAATAGGCATCATAGCACCCTTCTATGTTAGTCCAGGAGAGAGTGATGAGATGGGTGCACCTCTTAACATCTGAGTCCAGGTCTCCTATGGCCTGGGTCCCTCTGACCCACTACGTTTTCTGTTCTGTTGAACTCCAGCCCCCCTCCCTGTCATGTTGGAAACCACCTAGAGGCAGTGGACACTGAGCTGAATGGAGCAGCCAATAGTCAGAGGTGAAGCTAGAATCCAGCTCTGTGGAGTTGAGGCCAGGATCCTTGCCTGGCCTTATTGTGGTAGTATAGGCGGCAGGAATGCTGTCTACTCATGTTTAGATGTTTATGGAGCACCTGCTGTATGCTGGGCTGTTCCAGCTGTTCCTGTACTGCAGAGAACACACCTCCCAGCATTGTAGCCCTCACAGAGCTGCTGTCCTCGATGAAGGGGTTGATCCTAAGCAATCAAACAAACGAAAAAAGAAAATAACAAATGATGTGTGGGTGCTAGGTGGGGAATTCAAACTGGGTGATGTGGTTGAGTGTTGTGAGGCAGCTGCTTACCTAGAGTGGTCAGAGGAGAACATACAGAGTGGGTGACATTTTGGCTGAGACCCGAGTGACAAGAAGCAAGCAGCCATGTGACAATTGGAAAAGGCATTCCATGCAGAGGGAACAGCTCACGGAAGGTCCTCAGGGGAAGCAAGCTTGGCACGTGGAAGAGCAAGCAGAGGGTGGTGGGAAGAGGGGATGGTCAGCCCAAGGCCTTACTCTAGCTCTGCTGCTTCACAGGAGTGTGAACTGTGAAGGAGTCCTTTAGTTTCTGAGTTTTCTGGTGCCATCATTGGCTGCCTTATAGGCTTGGTGCCACAGTTGGATTTCATATATCAATCATGCCCTGCACAAAATCAGCCCCCAAGAAACCGTAGCTTTGGTTGCTTTTACTCTCCCAAGGAAACTAATAGGTTGACAAGGACCTTCTGAAAAAAATCATTCTGGCCAAGGAAAGACACTCTGCCTTTA